>PVHX01008214.1:0-85105 GCA_004024805.1 Geosciurus inauris | reverse complement strand
CTTGTTGAAGGATGGAATATTCTATATGTATCTGTTAAGTCTAGATCATTGATTGTTCTATTAAGTCTTGTAGATTCTTTGTTTAGTTTTTGTTTAGAAGATCTGTCCAGTGGTGAGAGGGTTGTGTTAAAGTCCCCCAGCACTATTGTGTTGGGATCTATTAGGTTTTTGAATTTAAGAAGGGTCTGTTTGACGAACATGGATGCCCCATTGTTTGGGGCATATATATTTAAGATTGTTAAGTTTTGTTGATGTATGATTCCCTTAAGTAGTATGAAATGGCCTTCTTTATCTTTTTTCACTACTTTTGGTTTGAAATCTACTTTATCTGAGACAAGGATGGAAACCCCTGCTTGTTTATGCGGTCCATGAGAGTGATAGATTTTTTTCCATCCTTTCACCTTCAATCTGTGAGAATCTCTTTCCATGAGATGAGTCTCTTGTAGACAGCATATTGTTGGGTCTTTTTTTTTAATCCAATCTGCCAATCTGTGTCTCTTAATTGCTGAGTTTAGGCCCCTGTGGTATCATTTTTAAAAGAACTTTTCTGAGCCAAGTGAGGGGGTGCGTGCCTGTAATCCCAGTGACTTGAGAGACTGAGACAAGAGGATTGTGTGTTCAAAGCCAGCCTCAGGAATTTAACAAGGCCCTGAGCAACTTAGTGAGATCTTGTCTCAAACCAAAAAAATAAAAGATAAAAAGGGCTGAGGATGTGGCTCAGTGGTAGAGTGCCCCTGGGTGCAATCCCTAGTTAAGCTTTTTTTTTCTAGAAGCAGTATAGTGGCCCTTGCATTGTGGAAGACCATAGTCCTATATCTTTAGAGAAGAAATCTAATGGTATTTTGACTTGGGATGGATGGGTTAAAATATGGGAGTAGAATTTCATTTTTTAATTTATTTATTTATCAATGAGATTCAAACACACACACTCACACACACACACACACATACACACACACATAGTTACATGAAATAAATCTAGTAACGGAATCAACAAATAAGAATCTGAGACTAAGCCAGGCTAGCACCCAACATAAACTTCAGGTATCCCAGTCCTGATTACTAAAATAATCTTGGACCTTTTCTCCTGACCCTGACCTTAACTTCTTATCTCATCTCCAGTTCTACATCCTCCTAGCTCTTGATTAGTTTCATCTCCCTCAAGTGGCCCTATGCTTGCCCCTTGGGCTGGAAAGTAGATTAGTTTTCTTCAGTTCCCTGCAAGCTTCCTGCTACCTGATTGAGCCCTAGCCTGGAACTCGTTGTGAATGATAATTTCTTCGGTTACATAATACACCTTTCAAGTGAGAGGTTCAGAGAATTTCCGAGAGAGCTGTCAGCTCTTGCCAGAGATAAGAGACAGTTGTAGTGGGCCTTTACTTTAGTAGCCTCTAAAGAGCTTTATTCTTCTTTTTTAAATTCCTTGGTTTCCTGTTTACGCAACATCTTTTTCTCACTCTCCTATTCTGATGGCTATAGAGTACATTCTTCCAATGATGAATTTATTAATTCATTCAATAAATGCTTATTGCACTTGTTATTGTACTTAACAGCATGGGTCCAGAGCTTCCGGAGTTGGACTCTGCCTGTGTTGGGAAACTTGTCACCTGCTTCTCAGCATCTCTGATAGGCCTCACTGTGCAGGCCAGCACTCTGCTAGGCAGCCTCTTTGTCTTTGATTCCCTTGTTTTGTATAGCAGTCTTTCCTTTCACACACTCTCATTTTCTATCTTTCCCAACTTGCACAGCAAACCGTAATTTATCTACCATAATAAACTCATTTATTTAGATTCAAGCTCCATATTGTATTTAGAATTCAAGAGAAAAGGGGATCTATGAAATTAAGAGCTATTATTTATCTACAAACTGATTCACCAATAATTAATACAATAGCATAAAACACATTGCATATGCTCAATAAATGTTTGCTTAATGGATGGATGGATGGATGCTAATTTTGTGTCAGGGAATTTCATAATTTTTTATATTACCCCACACCAATTTTAAGGGTAGAAACTACTAATTTTATTTGATAGATGGGAACCACACTAGAAATATTGTAGTAATTTATCCAAGTCATTTTAAATAAATACTACTATTATTTGGTATTAGAGAAGTAAGATTGCATTAATGATATTTATAATCCTACTGTCCATCATTTTTTGAATGCTTATGCCTTCATGAGTATCTTCTTCTCATTGTCTTATGTTGTCTTCAGGCAATCCTGTAAGATAGCACTTTCACAGTGTCATACTCAAAAGTGTCCTTTAAGTGCATGTGATGTAAATGAGAGACATTAAATGTTATATTTTCACTTATTCACACTCCTTTCTTTATGGCCAACTGAGGAAGTAAAGCATACAAAGGAAGTTAATGTTTTCAAACAGTACTACCCAAATACAATCTGCTTATATCTACGGTTGCTCCTGTATCTAGTTCCCCATTACCAGAAAGAGAGTTCTATAAATCACCAAATTTTTATCACTAAATCAATTTGAACCTTTGTATTTAGTAAGGGGGTCAGGATAGGACCATAAGTTTGACAACTGTAATATAGTGTTAAATATATATACATATGTACATTACATATAAATAGTAATTTACATTACTATTATATATATAAATACATATAAATACATATGTGTATATAAATCTTTCTCTTCTACATGTCATCTCAGATCATTAAATAGTTAAACTGGAGTACTGTTATGATAGAACTCAATTACAAATCAAGTTCATCTAATTTCATCATTCCCAATAAAAAGTTCTCTACTACCCAGATCAGTATGTTCATCAATTGTTTTCAGGTGTTGAAATTTAGTCTTCGGTTTTCTTTTATTCTTCTCTAGCTGCTAAAATTTGTAACAATCACCATGAACTGAAAGTTGATTCAAGGATGAAATTTCTTGTGTTTCTAGACTCTGATATTTTCTAGCCAGGAATTTCTCTACTTCCTTTCAAAAGGGTTGTCAATTTTATTTGGTTGGCAAAGTGCCGAGACCTGGTGAATATATTCTTAGCCAATAAATTCTTAGCCAAGTTTGGTGATGCCTATCCTCTTCACTAGTGATTGATTGGTCTAAAGATGGGGAAATGAGCCAGGCATGGTCACTGGAGAGTCCCAAGAAAGACTCTGTTCTCTCTGAAAAAAAACCAAAACAAAACCAAAAGCAAAAACAAAACAGCAAAGAAAACAGTCCTTTCTCCTTGAAAACTCAGTTGAATAAAATTAAGCATTCATAGCTTTAACCATACAGAAACAAGTCTAAGAAAAAGCAGCCAACATGCTGAAGTTGGCATATTAGATCATTAAAGAACTAATCTTTGACTTCAATGGAGCCACTGTTCAAACTCCTATTCACTATTCCACTTCAATGCCCGTCTCAAGATTTCTTCCAATGTGAGATAATTTAATACCATTAAGTCATGTTTTGTTATGCTTCCTGTTGCTTTAAACCTAAATAATCCACAACTTAATCAATACATATGACTAGGTGCAACTGAAGGAAAGTTGGCAGAGTCCTTAAGAGGCAGTTTCAGTTAAGCCCACAGCCAGAGTGAACCCAAACTAGAGTCTGCCTCTGTCCACTTGAGTTAGTTACTGAGCCTCTCTGGGCCACAAGATTTTCCTGTGAAAAACAACAAGATAACACTTCATTTATCTTCACAAGATTACTGTGAAAAGGAAATATACACAGCTGATCTATTAATTGGTGTCGGGTTACTGATAAATGCTAGTTATCTTAATTTCCTGAGAATTGTCTTTAACCGGGAATAAAAAAAGTATTTGTTCAGTAATTGATGGCTCTTATCCCATTTCTCTGAATTTTCATTGTATAAAAAAGGCTTTATGAAAGACAGGAAAATCATATTTCTCCACTTCCAGAAACTTCTATGAAGAACTTCTGTTATATGACCATACTGTCTTTTTCATTGATGTCACTTGCTGTTTTCAACCTTCACTTTCTTGAAATTCATGGACCATGTCCTACCATCTATGAAGAAAACCCAAGAAAAGTTTTCAAACCTTCCATAATAAGGCTAATTGTACTGGAAAACTGAAATAAACCAATAGGTGTGTGAGGTAGGTGTTGGTGACATTTCCTGTTTTTCATTTTTCTTTCTTTTAGCATTTCTTTCTATAGAACATGAGATTTCAACAATTCATCTGGGGATCATTAGAAAATTCATGCTGATAGTATTTCTCTGACTGTGCAGCTTTAAGTCTGTCCAATTTCCAATACAGGTAAGCAACAGACACACCTATACTGTGACTGAAAATGCCCTGCAAATATGTAAATGAAATATTCCCATTGTTCTCTACTTTGAATCTCACTTTGGTGTAATACTTTCTGGGAACTATTTTGGCTGAGATAAAATTTGGGGGGGCTAGGAGTTGGTTATTTTCCTAAATGCCATGTGTGCAGGTCTAGCATTATGAAATTCTTGAAAAATAGAAGGTACTCAATAACTTGGCACTGAACTAATAACTTTGAAGTAACTATACTCTTCTAGGTCTAAGACTGCAAGAATAAAAAAAAAAATCAATTCTACCAGTATCAAAAACCCATGGAGCTGACATGGAATGGATTGAGAACTGAAAAAAATAAATTTGGAACTTCAGTTCTTTCAGTTTTAACTTTCAGAACCAAATGAATTGAATTTCACATCTTACTTCCTTTGGTCTTTAACTATGTTTGGATTCTAACTTGTAAGAGAACTTAATCTTTGAATTAAATTTTGTCCTGTGGGATATCATAATGGAAGAGATTTATATTCCAAACTGGAACATCTCTTCTAGATTAGCATCTTAATGTTATTATTTTGTCTCAGTTCAGAAGTTTATATTGAATAAACTAGCTGGGTATAATATGGGATGGGGAATGATATAGAAAAAATGTGGCTTTGGGAACAGACTAAACATGGAGTTAAATTTATTTGATGTGCTGCTCTGGGTTTTTCCATAACCTTCTAGAAAAAAAAAAGAGTATTATACTGAAAGTCCTAGAATGATCCTCAAAGAAACAATAGCTCATCTCAGAGAAGCAGCCTAACAGAAGTAGAAGTAGGACTTACTGATAGGCTTCTAAGGCCCCCTCCTGAAGGGGATCACCATATCATTAATTTAGCACAAACTTAATAGTAAAGCCCACTGAACTAAGAGAGGCAGCAGCTGAGGAGTATGAGGGTTTCCAGTGGAAGATTTTTTTCCTTACATTCTTTTGCTCACCTCTTGATCCTCCTCAACAGAGATGAGAGCAATTACCTTGGTGTTGGGCAATAATAGTTGTTCTACATTTCCATATTAGGTGGAGCTAGTATATCCTTGTAACATAAAACCATGAACATGGGAGATGTGGTTTCTTTCTTCTCTCTCTTCTTCTTCCACGATGGCATATAGAAATCTGTGACTCAAAGTTTTCTTCCTGCAGGTTGTGTCCAATGGGCATGATGAAATTGGCAAGCCCGTTTGGCTCTCATACAATAGTCAGTATCAGCTTTATATTTGGGATACTCTTTATGCTATCTGCCTTAAAATTTCTTTTTTAAAATTATTTTTTACATGAAAGTAGAGTATATTTTGAAATATTATACATAGAATAAGTATAACTTATTCCAATTAGGGACCCATTATTGTGATTGTACATGATATGCAGTTACATTGATTTTGTATTTATATATAAGGATAGGAAAGATATGTCCAATTCAATCTACTGTCTTTCCTATTACCATACCCACTTCCTTCCCTTCAGTCCCCTTTGTCTAGTCCAATATACTTCTAGTCTTTCCTTCCCTTGTTGTGGGTTAGCATCCACATATTAGAAAGAACATTCTGCTTTGTTTTTTTGGGACTGGCTTATTTCACTTAGCATGGCAGCCTCCAGTTTCATTCATTTACCAGCAAATGCCATAATTTTATTTTTCTTTATGGCTGAGTAATATTCCATTCTCTCTATATATATATACCACATTTTCTTTATCCATTCATCTGTTTTAGGGCACCTAGTTTGGTTCCATAGCTTGGCTATTGTGAATTGAGCAGCTATAAACACTGAAGTGGCTGTGTCACTGTAGTGTGATAATTTTAAGTCATTTGGGTATAAACTAAGGAATGGAATTACATGGCCAAGTGGTGGTACCAATCCAAGTTTTCTAAGGAATCTCCACATTGCTTTCCAGAGTGGTTGCACCAATTTGCAATCACACTAGCAATGTATAAGCAAACCTCTTTCCTTACATCCTTGCCAACATTTACTGTTGCTTGTAGTCTTGATAATTGCCATTCTGACTGGGGTGAGATGGAATCTCTAATTGCTAGAGATGTTGGACATTTTTTCATATACTTTTTGACCATTTGTATTTCTGATTCTGTGAAGTGCCTGTTCAGTTCCTTAGTCCATTTATTAATTGGATTATTTGGTTTTTTGATGTTGAGATTTTTGAGTTCTTTGTATATCCTGAAGATTAATGTTCCATCTAAGGTGATGGTAAAGATTTCTCCCGTTCTGTAGGCTCTTTGTTCACATTCTTGATTGTTTCATTTGCTGGGAGAAAGCTTTTTGTTTCATACCATCCCGTTCATTGATTCTTGATCTTATTTCTTGTGCTTTAGCAGTCTTATTGATGAAGTCAGTTCCTAAGCCAACATGGTGGAGAGTTGGGCTTACTTTTTCTTCTAGTAGATGTAGAGTTTCTGATATAATGCCTAAGTCCTTGATCCACTTTGAGTTGAGTTTTGTGCAGAGTGAGAGATAGGTATTCAGCCGGGAGCAGTGGCACATGCCTGTAATCCCAGCACTTAGGGAGGCTGAGACAGGAGTATCACGAGTTCAAAGCCAGCCTCAGCAATGGTGAGGCACTAGCAATTCAATGAGACCCTGTCTCAAAATAAAACACAAAATAGGGATGAGGATGTGGTGCAGTGGTCGAGTACCCCTGAGTTCAATTCCCAGTACCAAAAGGAGAGAGAGAGAGAGAGAGAGAGAGAGAGAGAGAGAGATTCAATTTCATTCTGCTACATATTGATTTCCAGTTTTCCCAGAACCGTTTGTTGAGATTGTCTTTTCTCCAATGTATGTTTATGGCACCTTCGTCTAGTATGAGATATATGTATTTATGTGAGTTTGACTCTGTGTCTTCTAATCTGTTCCATTGGTCTTCATGCCTGTTTTTGTGTCAATACCATTCTGCTTTTGTTACTATAGCTCTGTAGATAATTTAAGTCTGGTATTGTGATGCATCCTGCTTCACTCTTCTTACTGAGAATTGCTTTGGCTATTCTAGGCCTCTTGTTTTCCCAAATGAATTTCATGACTGATTTTTCTATTTCTATGAAGAACATCATTGAAATTTTAATAGGAACTGTATTAAATCTGTATAGTGCTTTTGGTAGTATGGTCATTTTGACAATATTAATTCTGCCTAACCAAGAACATGGGAGATCTTTCCATCTTCTCAGGTCTTCTTCAATTTCTTTCTTTAGTGTTCTGTGGTTTTTATTGTAGAGGTCTTTCATTTATTTTGTTAGATTTATTCCTCTTTTTTTATTTTTTTGAGGCTATTCTGAACGGGATAGTTTTCTTTATTTCTCTTTCAGCTGATTCATCATTGGTGTATAGGAACATAACTGATTTATCTCTGTTAATTTTATATCCTGCTATTTTTAAATTTTATATCCTGCTACTTTGCTGAATTCTTTATGTATTCTAGATGTTTTCTGGTGGAGTTTTTTAGGTCTTTTAAATATGGGATCATGTTATCAGCAAATAGGGATAGTTTGAACTCTTCTTTTCCTATTTGTATGCCTTTAATTCCTTTCTTTTGTATAATTGGTCTAGCTAGGGTTTCCAGTACTATGTTGAATAGGAGTAGTGAAAGAGGGCATTCCTGGCTTGTTCCAGTTTTTAGAGAGAATGCTTTCAATCTTTCTCATTTAGAATGATGTTAGCTTTGAGTTTAGTATATATAGCTTATATAATGTTGAGGTATGTTCTTACTATCCTGAGTCTTTCTAGTGTTCTGAGCATGAATGAATGCTTAATTTCATCAAATGCTTTTGCTGCATCTATTGAGATAATCATGTGATTCTTGTCCTTAAGTTTATTCATGTGATGGATTACATTTAGTGATTTTCATATGTTGAACCAGGCTTGCATCTCTGGAATGACCCCCACTTGATCATGATGTACTATCTTTTAAATATGTTTTTGTATGTGATTTGCCAGGATTTTATTAAGAATTTTTTGCATCTGTGTTCATCAGTGATATTGGTCTGAAATATTCTTTCTTTGATGTGTCTTTGTCTGGTTTTGGTATGAGAGTGATATTAGCTTCATAGAATAAGTTTGGAATAGTTTTCTTCTCTTCTATTTCATAGATAATTTAAGGAGTATTGGTGTAAGTTCCTTTTTGAAGGTCTGAACTCAGCTGAGAAGCCATCTATCTGCTCCTGGGCTTTTTTTTGTTGGTAAGATTTTTATGGTATCTTCAATTTCATTGCTTGAGATTAATCTGTTTAATTGTTCTATGTCAAAAGACATAGACTGGCAGATTGGAATAAAAAACAAGACCCAACAATATGCTGTCTCCAAGATATGCATGTCATAGGCAAAAATATCCACAGACTGGAGTTAAAAGGACGGGGGAAAAAAACTTATCATTCACATGAATCTTGTAAACAAACAGGGGTCTCTATCTTCATCTATGATAAATGAATTTTAAGCCATAGTTAATCAGAAGGAACCAAGAAGGCCATTGCATACTGTTTATAGGGAACAATACATCAATAAGACATAAAAATCTTAAATATTTATGCCCCAAATAATGGAGCACCTATATACATCAAACAAACACTTCACAATTTCAAGAATCAAATAGACCACAACACAATAATACTGGGTAACTTTAACATACCACTCTCACCACTCAATAGATCTTCCAAACAAAAACTAAATAAAGAAGCTACAGAACTAAAATACATAATTATTAATTTAGACTTAACAGATGTATATAGAATATTTCTTCCATCAGTAACTGAATATACTTTCTTCTCATTGGCACATGGATCCTTCTCTAAAAGAGACCATATCCTAGGCCACAAAGCAACTCGTAAAAAATACAAAAAGAAAAAATAGAGATAATGCCTTGCATTTTATCAAATCAAAATGGAATGAAATTAGAAATCAATGGTAAAATAAGAAATAGAAGATGCTGTAACATCTGGAGCGTAAATAATACACTCTTGAATCACCAGTGGATAGCTGAAGAAATCAGAGATGAAATTTAAAAAATACTTAGAGTTAAATAAGAATAGCAACACAACTTATCAAAATTTCTGGGACACCATGAAGGCAGTTCTAAGAGGAAAGTTCATTGCATTAAGTGCATTCTTTAAAAGAATAAAAAGTCACCAATTAAATAACCTAACTTTGCATCTCAAAGCCCTAGAAAAAGAAGAACAAATCAACATCAAAAGCAGCAAAAGAAAGGAAATCATTAAAATCAGAGATGAAATTAATGAAATTGAAACCAAAAAAATTCAAAAAAAAAATCAATGAAACAAAAAGGTTCTTTGAAAACAAATCAAATTGACAAACCCTAAGCCAAGCTAAGGAAAAGAAAGAGAAAGAAAATGTGAGGGACTGGGGTTGTGGCGCAGTGGTAGCGTGCTCGCTAGCGCGCGTGAGGCACTAGGTTCGATCCTCAGCACCACATAAAAATAAAATAAAGATATTCTGTCCACCTGCAACCAAAAAATAAATATTAAAAAAAAAAAGAAAAGAAAAGAAAATGTGAAATCACTAAAATTTGAGGTGGAAAAGGAAATACCACCACGGACACTACTGAAATACAGAAGATAATCAGAAACTACTTTGAAAATCTATGCTTTGATCTTTTGTCTTTTAACTCCAGTCATGAGGATCTTGTGCAAAGAAACGAGAACTGTTAGCCTTCCCTCCAACTGCAACATTTTGCAAGCTAGCCAGTTTCTGTTTTCTCTGTCCTTATCTCATAGTCTTAATGGTATTATCCTTCATCTCATTTCAGTGTCCATATTTTCTTGAGAACACACAGTAGATGCTTCCAAAATCATTGTCTCCTGCTACAAATCATTGGCAAAAGGAGGTTATCCTAGATTTCTTGGGTTTAGATCCTCCTAGGTTTCTGTTGTCTATGTTGTTGCTTTCTACTCTAAGCAAATGACAATACTCCGAATGGGAATGGAGAAAGAAAAGAGATGGAGAAGAGTTGCAAGAAGGAGGATGGAGGGAGACAAGGGGGTAGGGAAGCTTTGATATCTCACAAAGGAGGTCCAAACAGAAAGTTGGGAGTTCCCTAGTCCTGTCCTTGGGATCTACAAAGGATTCCTTTGTCCCGACTGGCTCTACAGTTCAGTTTCAATATCATAATTCATGTTGGCCATGCTTAAGATGAGTCCATTCATGCTGAATGTATGCAGAGGTTATTTCCTTGTATAGTTGACAAATCATTGAACAATAATTGAGGCTCTTTCAGATGCAGTTTTTTTAAAACAAGAAGGCTCAAGAAAGGACAGGGTCAGAATAATGGTCATGACTCTCATTTTATAAACTAGGATACAAGAAATGTCCTGTCTTAATTCTATTTAAGTGATGTTCTGATTTCAAGAGCTCATTCAGGTTAATAAGAAAACAGCACAGTTCTTTACAGAGAACTCTTCTCTGTCCTGAGCAATGTCTCATTCCCAGAGACTAAATACCTCTAAGATTCAGTATGGCAAGAGGAAGCTGTCATTAGGCCCTAGATTGCTTGTCTATAGTTGCCCTACCAAGTAGCTTTAGTAGGATATTCAGATTTCTGCCACTCCAGCCTGACTTGGAACACAGAGAAAAAGTTGGGCTCCCACAGCCTCATCTGCCCCAAAGAACTAGGCAGCCATCTTTTTGTACCCTGTGACTCTGTGGTAGAACTGTCATCAGACAACATAGGATCCCTCTTCTCTCATAACCTATAAACTCTCTCGCTTCTACTTTGAACCCAATCAGGGAAAGACCCAAAACTAGGGAGTCTTTGTCTGAATTTTCTTCAAGCCATTCTTTCTCTTTACACAGATAAACTCTCCAAGGACATAGGATTATAAACAAACAAAAAAATTTACTTCCTCATCCTGTGACAAACATCTTAATATACATGCTTTCATGTGGTGAAAGAAAAATACATATATCAGGAGAAAAAGATATTACAAAATGTTAGCTGGCTACTCTCTGTCCTAACCACAAAAACTCACTTCTTATCTTTGCCTGCCCATCTGTCCAGTAGCTTTGTTGCTAATTTTCAATTCACTTCAATTGCTAGTTTTCACATTTGTTAATTTATTTTAGTGGAGAAATAAATTAGATATAGTCTTTTTTTTTTTTTTTTTTTTTTTTTTTTGGTACCAGGGATTGAACTCAGGGGCACTCGACCCCTGAGCCACATCCCCAGCCCTATTTTGTGTTTTATGTAGAGACAGGGTCTCACTAAGTTGCTTAGTGCCTCGCCATTGCTGAGGCTGGCTTTGAACTCGCGATTCTCTTGTCTCAGCCTCCCTAAGTGCTGGGATTACAAGCGTGAGCCACCGCGCCCGGCTTAGATATAGTCTTTTTAAAGAATAATTATGTTTTTCTAAAAATAATACATATTGCCTTCAGACTGTTCAGAAAATTCTTAAAACTATATTGAAGAAAATGATGGTCCAAAATACCACCACCCAGTAATAAACAGATGAGGAGTTGATATGTACATTTGAGTGGTTTCCAAGAGTTTTATGCAGCAGAAGAGCTGAACTGGAAATTAAGAGTTTTGTTTTTATCAGGTATAAGAAATACTACAAACAACATTTCTATTTAGTTATGCACCATATACTTTAATACTTAATTTGGAGTTTAATGTCTCATGAAATTATATTTATTGTAGAATGTTCATTTCACTAACATAAAATAATATAAAATTGTCTTCTTTATTTTTTCAAATGTTTTATCTGAATGTGTTTTTAAAATTAATATTGTCTTGGGTTTTCTTTGTTGTCTCCTAAATCAGAATTTTACTTTAGACATAGTTCTAGTTACCTTTGTTTTAAAATCTTCATTTGTCATCTGTGTTTTAAGTAGGTCACTTTATTAATGATAGACATGTCACTGTCATTTGAGTCTTACTCTCACTACCTAATTTATGTTTCTTTATCATGAATAAGGAACATAATTAACTGAAAGCCAGCATTATACTTACTGGGGAAGCACTATAGAGATCCTTATTAAAATCAAAACAGGTAAAAGAGGATTTAGACATTAGTCTTTGTAAGGTCTAGCCTGAGCCATAAGATATGAAGATGACCTATTGATGCACTGGTGAAGCCTTTAACAATAAATGCCCTGATCCCATTTCACTAATAGAAACAGAATTGGTTTGAGGATCCAATCACACTGTGATGCGACTTATTTTAAGTCACTCCATCTAGCAGAGACTGGTGGCATATGCCTGTAATACTGTTGATTTGGGAGACTGAGGCAGGAGGATCCTGAGTTCAAAGCCAACCTCAGCAATTTAGCGAGGCCCTAAGCAATTTAGTAAAACCATAGTTGTCTCAAAATAGAAAATAAAAAACAGGCTGGTGATGTGGCTCAATGTTTAAGAACTCCTGGTTTCAGTCCCTGGTACAAAAAAAAAAAAAAAAAACCCGAAAAGAAAGAAAAGAAAAGAAGGAAGGAAGGCAAGAAAGAAAAAACAAGACCACCCCATCTTGTCAGACCAGGAACATTCATCACCAATTTTATACTTTTTTAATCCAGATACTCTTATTGCTATTGATTACCAATTCTAGACATTAATTTAACATAACCACTTTAAGGTAAGTATATTTTTAAAAGCCAAATAAATTTTCCAACAAGGAAAGATTTCCCTCACATTAAGTAAAAGATCTGGCAGAACCTGTAATTCATAATTTCATGTCTACATTATCAAGTCCAGCACATCTCAGTTGGTGCGTGAGACACTGGATATTTTGTACTTCCTAAATCTGCCATGTCTCCAATTCCTCTACAGTCTTGGCCACCACCATCTTACTAGCCATATACATTTACTTACAGTTTTCTGAATGAACTATGAACTTTTATATCTTAATGACTTTGCTCCAGCTTTCAAAAAGTATACTCTCCTGCCTGAACAACCAGAAGGCTCCTATCATTCCTCAAGACACTTCAGTGCTGCCTCCCGGGGACTTCAGTTGCCTTCTGAATAAAATTGTTTCTTCAAGTTTGTTCCTATAGTAATTCCCATGATGAACCCCATTTGTATATATTGATGATATCCTTGAGGAAAGGATATTCCTCATATTTGAATCCCTGGATTCAAAAATAATGGAATAAACAATATTCCTTCACCCACTGACTCAAAAAATATTGAATCATTACTCTATACCAGGCACTGTTTTAGGCTTTGCAATACAATCATGAGTTAAAGGAAAATGCCCTCATGGGGCATTCCCAATAAATAGTACTACAGTAGAATTGAAATTTTGAAAATATTCAATATTTTAGATTATATCATTATAAAAATTACATGATTGGCTTTAAATGAAATTTTAATTTTAATTTATTTCTCATCCAATTTGTGTGAGAAACTATTCATTTATGGTGCTACTTAACTGCTTAAAATTTTTTAGCAATAATATTTTTTTTACTAAAACATAATCTGAATTGATGAGTTTATCAATTATAAAACAAGGAAGGCAAATGTGGAAGTATTAATAAAACTTAAAACTACCTTGGGTTCAGTAGGTGACCTTAACACAAAGTAGGAGCTCACTCAATATTTGTAGAATGAATGAATGAATTCACAGAGCTAGCTTTTATTACAAAACAAATATTGAGGAAGCTGAAGTGATAAATACATCTGGGTTGCTTGAAATATATGTGATTTCTCTGTATATTATTTACACATATGTGATTTAACATACTTTTTTTCAGAAATTCAAATTCCATGTTCATAATAAGGTAGGTTACATCTACCTGACTATTTGAAAAGATTTTATTTCAACCGACCTGAATCCATACCTTTAGTTATATCCAACTGCATATTAGTTTCTGAACACTGAAAGAGAAACACTGAGTGCATTTGAGATAGAAAGTAAAAGATTAAAAAAATACAACAAGAAGATTTTTGTTTTGTATTATTTTGGTGTTTTGGTGCTGGGGCTCAAACTCAGGGCCCCATGAATGCCACTCAAGTGTTTTACCACTGAACTAAACCCCTCAGCCCAGCAAGAAGTTTTAATACTGAGGTCTTACAAAAGAAGCGTGTCAAAAGAAGCCATTTAAAAACTACAGAGGTGATGTACTACTTTGAAAATAAGTAGACTGATATGTTATGTGGCACTGATGAGGTTCCTCCTGCTATGGATTATCAGCCTGTCAAATTGAAATGATTCTAAAAAATGGTGTGAAAAATATTCTTTGTTTATAGAGTCTCTTGTTTTGATTTTGCAATGTTCTTGTATTTTTGACAGATCTAACACTTTTTTTTACAGTATTAAAGAAGACATTTTAAAAGGCTAAAACATCATATGACTGTCTTATTTTAGGAGCCCCTGTATTTGTCACCTTCAAGTTGTTGCTTTCTTATCTGTTTAAAAATAAACATACACACATGCACACATCTATATAGAAAGCTATGTTTTTATAGTTCTAAATAAGGTGGACTTATTAAATAAGGTGGACTCATGATTCAAAATTCAAAACAAACAAATGATGCAGGCTGAAGATCTCTCTCCCTTTCCCTCTCCCTTTCATCAGAAGATAGCAATGACAGCAGTTTATTAACTGATATTCTCTCTCCCTCTCTCTTTCTTTCTCTCTCTCCCTCTCTCTCTTTTCTCCTCCTCTCTTGTTTTCTCTCTTGCCCTTTCTTTCCCTACAGGGGACATAAGAATATAGTGCGTATGGTGTCTTGCACTTCCCTCTCTCACATAATAATCTATCTTGGAAATTGTTCACTATTAGGATATAAAGTAGCTCTGCAGTTTTCCCCTACAATTGCATTGTTCTCTACTGTATGGAAGTCCCTTGAATTATTGAAGTAGATTATTAATGGACATGTGTTTCTAACTTTATGACTTTCAAAATTCTTATTCTAATTCTTCATTAAATGGCTGTTCTGGCATTGGTTTGCCTGGATGCAGGTGTAGCTGTGTGTTAGTCCGTTTTTCATTGCTATGACCAAAATATCTGACAAATACAACTCAGAAGAGGAAAAGCTTTTTGCTCTGGGCCTGAGAAACTGCGGAAAATCATGGCATAAATGTGTAGCCAAGGAAAGCTGCTCACCACAAGGTGGATAAGAAGTGGAAGCAGGAGAGGGGGTAGCAGAGGGCACAGAGAAGACCTTCCAGGGCACGCCCCCAGTGGCCTACTTCCTCTAGCCATGCCTCACCTGCCTACACTTGCCACCTGGTTAGTCCTTTCAAGTTATTAATCCATTATATGGATTAATCTGCTGATGAGGTGACAGCTCTCATAATCTAATCATTTTACCTCCTGCATTAATGCAAGAGATTTTAGGGGAACCCTCATACACAAACCATAGCAATCTGAAAGATAAATTTCTACAAGTGAGAAAGTGTATGCATTGGTTAGTTTGATAAATATTGCCATCAAATACTCTAGAGATTAATTTCCATTTACTTCCCCTCAACCATATGACAGTGCTGTTTCTCCACAGTGCTGTCAACAACTTGTGCTATCAAACTCTGTTTTTGTCAGTATGATAGGAGAAACCCTACTTCAATAAAGTATTAGTTTGTATTTCATTACTATGAATGATGTACAACATCCTCAATGTATTTAAAAGCCATTTGTGTTTACTTACCCATGAACTATTATCTCAATCCTTCACCCTCTTTCCGGCTGTATTGTTGACTTCTTCTCTTCTTGATTTATTATATCTTTTCTACATTAAGGAAATTCGCCTTTGCGGATTTTTTTTTAATGAGTTGAAAAGAATTTTCTCAGTTTTCTATGTGACTTTTGACTTGGTTTGTGGTACTTTTGGCTGTAGAGAAACTTTGAATTTTTTCAATGCTGAAGATCAAGCCCAGAGCCTGACACATGCTAGGCAAGCTCTCTACCATGCAGCTATACTTCCAGCCCTAGAAACTTTGGTTTTTAGGTATTAAATTTAAGAATCTTTTATTTTTTGTTTTCTAGGCTTTATGTCCTAATTTAAAAGGTCATTTCTACTTTTCACATAGTTTCACATAGCTTCATTTCTCTAGTGAGCTCATAGGTTTGTTCACTAGGAAATACTTGATACATATACAGTTTGGTTTTAAATGGAGGTATTAATACAATAATATTCTTTGCAGAAGAATATCCATTTATCTTCACATTATTTATGAATAATTTGCATTTTCTCTACTGATTCTTCAACTCACTTTATCATGTATGCATTTTTTACATTTGTGTGGGCTTATTTCTAGACTTTTGTTTTGTTCTATTTATCCATCTATTCATGTCGATATTGCCAGACTGCTTTAATTAATCATGTAGTTGTTATAGCTTTAATATATGTTTTAGTTTTGGGTAGGAAAAATTTCTCTTCATTACACATTTTTTACCTGTAGATTTTATTTCTATTCTTGCTTATTTTTTCCATGAATTTTAGAATCATCTTCTCTAATTAAAAATATATGTATTTTCCACATTTCCTTTGATCATATTAAATGTATAAGTTAATCCAAGGAGAATTTACATCTTTATGATAGTAGACTAGTTCTATCCAAGTACACAATATATCTTTTTCTCTGTTTGCATCTTCTGCCTATTTCACTGCTGAGCATTTGCATTTTTCTTCACATAAATATTTTTAATGAAGGCGCAGTCTATTTTTCTTGATGGCACTTACTGCAAATATGTCATCACATTCCGAGGTACTAGGTGTTAGGAGTTCAACAGAAAAATTGTAGGAGGACCCATAACCATCTAATATATATCTCATTTAATTTCTCTGGCAATGTACTTATTTCATAAAATCAATAAAAGGGACTGTTGATAACATTTACTTGTTCCTAATTTTATAGGAAGGATTCCATTTTTTTCTCTGTTCCACATGATTCAGGGTTTGCAGTTAAAATAAGTACATTTTATCACATTAATAAAGTATCTACTTGATCCAACAATCCACATTCAGGGTAATATCAGAATTTCAAAGAGACATCTGTGCTCCCTGGTTCATTGCAGCATCACTCATGGTAGCCAAGACATGGAAGCAACCTAAATCTCCATCTGCAGATGAATGGATGAACACTATATGGCATATACTTACCAAGGAATATTACTCAGCCTTTAAAAAGAAAGGAAATCCTGCCATCTGTGACCATATGGATCAACTTGGAAGACATTATACTGCAAAATAAAAGAATAGGCCACAGAAAGGCAAATATTTTATGATGCTACTTACATGAGGAATCTCAAATTGTCAAACTCATAAAGGCAGAGAGTAGATAGATGGTTCCTAGAGGCTGGGGAAGAGAGAAACAAGGAAGTATAGTCAGAGGGTACAAAGATTAATACAGAAGATTAATCCTAGATATCTGTTCAGCAGACACTACTATATAGTTAATAATACTATATTATATCTTAAAATTTAAAAAGGTAGATCATAAATGTTCTTGTCATACACACAACTAAAATATTAATAAAATAATAATAAAGATGTCAGAAGGAAACTTTTGGAGATGATGAGTAGCGTGCTTACAGCATAGATTGTGCTGGTAGTTTCGTGGATGTATCTCTTTCAACTCAAGTTGTATATGATAAATACACAAGGTTTTGTAAGACGAAAGCAAACAAATAGCACTAATGATAATAGGAAAAAGGAAGGAAGGGGGAAGGAAGGAAGAAAGGAAATCAGGGAGGGAGAAAAGACACGTCTTCCTAGTTTACTAAAAGCATTTTTCAGAAATATAGGCTCCATACTCCAATGCATTAGCACAGCCATCAAATTCCTTAACAAGACTACTAAAGCACAAGAAAAAGATCAAGAATCAATAGGTGAAATGGGGGGCTGGGGTTGTGGTTCAGTGGCAGAGCACTTGCCGGGCACATGTAAGGCACTGGGTTCGATCCTCAGCACCACATAAAAATAAATAAAAATAAAACAAA
This sequence comes from Geosciurus inauris, assembly GCA_004024805.1. NCBI lineage: Eukaryota > Metazoa > Chordata > Mammalia > Rodentia > Sciuridae > Geosciurus > Geosciurus inauris. The sequence continues at coordinate 66,932 of PVHX01008214.1, read as the reverse complement.
GTTAAAAAAAAATAGGTGAAATGGTATCAAATTGGAAAGCTTCTGCACAACAAAGAAAACAAGAACGTGAAAGGGGAGATTACAGAATGGGAGAAGATCTTTGCCACCTGCTCCTCAGATGGGACATTAATATCCAGAATATATAAAGAACTCAAAAAACATAAAATTTAATACCAAAAAAGAAAAATAACTCAATTAATAAATAGGCAAAAGGGCCAGAGACATTTCACAAATGAAGAAATAAAAATGACCAATAAATATATGAAAACCCATTTGATATCTCCAGCAATCAGAGGAAGGCAAATCAAAACTTCACTGAGATTTCATCTCACTCCAGTCAGAATGGCAATTATCAAGAACCCAAATAATAAGAAACGTTGGTGAGGATGTAGGGGGAAAGGCATACTCTTACAGTGTTGGTGGGACTGAAAATTAGTACAATCACTCTGGAAAGCAGTATGAAAATTCCTGAAAAAATAGGAATGGAACCACCATATGATCCAGCTAGCTCACTCTTCCGTATTTATCCAAAAGATCTAAAATCAGCATAGTATGGGGATACAGCCACATCAATGTGTTTAGCAGTGCAATTCACAATAGCCAAGCTATAGAAGAGAACCAGCTTAGGTGACTATCAACAGATGAATATGTAAAGAAAATGTGGCATGTATGTTCATTCATTTGTGTGTGTATTGGTACTTTGTCGTCAATATTCCCAAGGAGTGTTCAATTTTACGCAAGTTAGGTGTGGGTCTTGATTATTTTCAGTTCTTCAAAAAAATTTGGAAACTTGCCTTCTTTTATCTTTTCTACATTTGAAGCATTGGAATTACCTAATCTTACAGGTTTGGTATGAGAGGGTGTTTGCTTTGTTTGTTTGTGTTCTTGATCGTTTGTTTTTGTGGGAAGTTGGCAGCTCATAGAGAAATCCCTTTATTTCTTTGAAGATAACTGGTCTATTTAGATTTCCATATTGTTAATTTTACTATTATTATATAATGTGCCTTTTTAAAATTAGTCAAAACTTTTGCCCTAAGGACAAACTGATTTGACATTAACATAGTGATCCCTGCTGCTTTTAGTTTGCGTTTCACTAGCGTATTATTTTCCATATTTTATTTTCAACTTTATGAATCGCTTTGTATTGAAATAGCTCAAATATATAATATTGAATTTTATGTAATGATCCTATCTAAAATTTTCTGTCTTTTAAAAGGTAAGTTTAGCTCATTTACATTTATCGACATGATAGTTATGCTATGATTTGGTTCTCCTTTGTGAAATGCTTTCTGCTACATAGTTCTGTTTTTTAATCTTGGGCTATAGTTGGATTTAGTTTGGGACTATATACTTCTTATGATAATTGACAAGTCTTTATTTTTCTCCTAATTGTTTCTTTCTGATTTTATGTAATATCAGTAACATTATAAACCTCCTATTTAGTAATAATATGATAATATCAGGAACCTTACACTTTGCAGCTGATAATGCTCTTTCCTGATGAATCAATAATTGACATCCTTGTTCTCTCCCCTCACTTCCCTCCTATGTCATGACCCTTCAGTTGGTAGTCTTTGCTTCTCCTTGTATATATTTTGTCATTAAATATACATATTTCTCTACTTCTTGATTTACTAATTTTAAATGCCTTTTGACTCCTGGTAATGAAAAGATAAGAAAATCAAGGAACTTAGACCACCTACCACCTCATTGTGTTAATTTGTCAGAATTTAAGACTTATATATTTCTCTTCATTATCCATACTGTTTTGTAACTTAATTTGCTCATAGTTCATCTGTTATGTCTGCAGGAAGGGTTTGAAAAGGGGCAGGGAGCTGTCTGTCATTCAGTGGTAGAACACTTGCCCAGTATGTACAATTTAGTGTTCCATCGCCAGCACTGCATAAAAAGACAGAAGGGTCTACAGGGACAAGAATCCTAGAACACTTGTGTGTTGAAGCACATGACTTTCTCAACTTTACAATGATGTGGCAGCTTGACTTGGCTTCCAAAAATGTTTTCATACTTTCTTACCATAAGAACTTTAAATATTTTGCCTAATTTTAAATATTGTGGTGTAAATATTTGAGGCCAGACTGACTTTTTTAAAATATTTTTTTAGTTGTAGATGAACACACTACCTTTATTTTATGTGGTGCTGAGGATCGAACCCAGTGCCCCACACATGCGAGACAAGCTCTCAACCACTAAGCCACAACCCCAGCCCCAGACTGACTTTTTAATATTATAAAGTAGTAGATCTCTTTAGCTTTGCTCTCTTAAAATTCTTTTTTTTTTAAATCTTCTAACTTTACTAAAATACTTCTACACTTTGACACACCTCTATCTTTTCATAGGTCATGATATGCCTTATTAAGCAGATACTCAAGTTACCTTTTATATTTTGAAATATTATCTTGAATCATATTTTAGAATATCTGTACACTTCTATTTCTTCCTCTGAGTTTGATACTTAAATATTAAATCTTCTTTGCCTGTCCTTGGTATCAAGTGCCAGCAAACTATGGCCCATGGCCCAAATTCCTCCTACCACCTGTCTTTACAAATAAATGTTTATTGGAATACAAGGTATCATTTATGACTACTTTCATACCATAATGGCAGGATTGAGTCACTGTGATGGAAGACATGTGACCCTCAAATCTGAAAATATGATTTCTGTCAGGCCCTTTACAGAAAAATGTTGTCAGTCCTTGCTCTCTATCAATAATTTTCTCTCTAATCCCTTTTAATTCTTTATTTCTTTCGTTTTGCCAAATTTTCCTGTTCTTGTCCTTTATATTCTTTATTCTTTTTCACTCCACAATGTATTTTTCCCCAGAATCATTTCCAATTTTATTGCTTTTATTTCTGTGATATTTTTATTTTAGTCTTCTACATATTTCTGAGTTCCACTAAATATATGCTATTTCCTTTGGCCTCAACATCTCTGCTACCTTTATTTTTTTTATATACAGGCAATTTCTCCCCAAATATTTGTTTTAAATTCATGGCTGTAAAGTAGGACATAATGTGAAATCTTCTCCATGGCAAAGTGTTCAGGTAACTCTTTCATTTACCATTCACTTTTCCTTACTTTTTTTTTTCATGTAGTATTATTGAAGAGACACTATATTGATTTCTGAGGTTTTCTCCTTTACATGTTTTTGTCATGATTTGTCATCTTTCTGAAGAAAAGTAGGGAAAGTAGAAAGTGCCAGGCGTTATTTTAGGAACTATATCTCATGATTTTTGTATTACATTTTCAGACTTTCTTCTCCTCTGAAAATGGAATGAGGCAGGTATGCAATGGTCACCAAGGCAGTTTTTCCATGTCCCCACCACATGGAGGACAGCTTCCAGGATCTATGGCCCTCTGCTTCAGAGCTCCCACCACCTGCCTGAAAAATCGTGTGTCCTCAGCTTCAAGCTTTAGAATCTGTCTCTACCCTTGTGGCTCCTGGCAGGCTCTGCCTTTCCCACTTCCTCCCCTTTCTACTTTTCTGAGTTCCTCTCCACCTGTTTTGAGCATGGTTTGGTATTTCAGCTGTCTCCAATTTTGTCGTTGTTGTTGTTGTTTAATTTACATTCTGGTTGTTGTTGTTTATCTCCATGATGTTTTTTGTTGATTTTCTAGAAGAGGTGCTTAAATGCTGGCTTGGTTCTGCTCTGTCACACTGAAGTCTGTCCTGAACAGTCTTAAGTTTCATTTTCCTCATATGTTAAATGAGGTATCCGCTGCTCCATGGGGTTACTGAAAATGTACTAAACCTTCACTGTAGGCTTCCTAGCACAGCTTCTCTCTCATCCTGAATACCTACTCTGTGAAGAATAAGAGGAGATTATATTGCTTCTCAGTCTTTCTTGCTTAGGCTTAATTTCAAAGTTGTGCAGCAAATGTAAAATTACATTCATATTTTCTAGTTCTCCAGTGAACTTCACTTATATAAAGAATCACATTAGATATTTCCCATCTCAAAATCTTACAACAAACACAACAAACTATTTGAGCTAAAAGTCGAAGTGAAAACTAGAAGTTTTCCAGGTGAAACTGTATAGAGGAAAGCATTCCGGGCAAGGGAACAGAACATGTACAGAGGGAGAACGATTAACATAGCAGAAGATGAGGTCAAAAAGAAACTCAGCATTGGTGGAGGGCCAGGTGAGAATGATATCATGCAGGAACAGTTGGCTATTGTGAGGTCACAAGGGATCAGGAGGCCCTCCACACCACGTAAGGAATTACTTTTTCTCATCATAGCAGCACATCAACTGTGTAGACCTCTGTGGACTCACCCATGCAAACGTACTATGACTCATTAATCAAATTTACATGTTGAACATTTTGAGCATCTTTGAGTAAGGCAGCCTTTGGATTATAAATTATTATATCTCTGTCTGAAGAAAATAAAAATTACTTAATAGTTTATTAATGAAAATGTATTTTTCTGATGAAAATATTGTTTAAAATTTATGTATATATGTGTGTATGTGTATTCAGAAATGATACTTCCAAATTTGTATTGGTTGATCCTAGAGGGAGAGGAAAGAGAATGGAACTGGAAAAAGTACAAAATATAACTTTAATTTCATCTAGGATATTTTGTTTGCTTTTCTTTAAAAAAAATCTCTAAGAAAATGTTAAACATTGACTCTGTCAAGCTTTTAAGTGTTGAGGTGTCTAATTTTGTCAACAGGACAAACTGAAAGCAACAATCCAGACCTTAAGTCACTGGCTGACATAGTGCATGCCAGAGGCTTGAAGGAGCTCCAGCCCCTCATTGTTCAGGTTGTTCTTCATGGAATGCAACTAAGAGAGGCTCTGGTGGATGTGGTACAAGTGTGGGCGATCACTTCACTCTTGAGGAGCCCCATGGGCCAGATGGAAGAAGAGAGAGAAATAAAAAAGTACTCATTCTGCATGAGGAAAAGTGCTTTGGTCAAGGCCATCTACACGGAGGCCTTGGAATGGAGGAAGCAAGGTGAAGAACACAAAGGAGCAGGTCAGCATGGCTTGGTGGGGGAGGAGGAACTGAGTCCTTGACTGCAGCTACCCCCAGAAAACTTCAGTGCACTGGCTGTGCACCAAACCAAGTCATTGTAAATATATCATCCTATAGCTAAATTTTATATTTAATAATATGGCATAGCATCTTTCAAAGATGTGTTCAGTTAGCTCTTTTGAAACACTTGCACACTGCAAATCAAAACTACTCTAAGATTTTATCTCACTGCAGTCAGAATGGCAATTATCAAAAATACTAGCAATAGTAAGTGTTGGTGAGGATGTGGGGAGAAAGGTACACTCATATATTGCTGGTGGGACTGCAATCTGGAAAGCAGTATGGAGATTCCTCAGAAAACTTGGAATGGAACCACTGTTTGACCCAGTCATCCTACTCCTTGGTTTATATCCAAAGGACTTTAAATCAGCATACTACAGTGACACAGCCACTTCAATGTTTATAGCAGCACAATTCACAATAGCCAAACTGTGGAACCAACCTAGATGCCCTTCAATAGATAATTGGATAAAGAAACTGTGGTATATATACACAATAGAATATTACTCAGCAATAAAAGAGAATAAAATTATGGCATTTGCAGGTAAAGCCATGGAGTTAGAGAATATCGTACTAAGCAAAGTATGCCAATCCCCAAAAAACCAAAGGCTGAATGTTTTTTCTGATAAGTGGATGCTGATCCATAATGGAGGAGAAGGGAAATGAAGGAACTTTGGATTGCGCAGAGGGGAGTGAGGGAAGGGAAGTGGGTTTGGGAGCGGGAAGGTTGGTGGAATGAGATGAACATTTATTACCCTATATACATGTACAATTATACTACTGGTGTGACTCTGCACCATGTACAGCCAGAGGAAGGAGAAGCTGTGCTCTATTTGGGTACAATGTGCCAAAATGCATTCTACTGTCATGTATAACTAATTAGAACAATTTTTTAAAAAAAATAAAATAAACACATGCACACTATTTCAACATACACAGTGTTTTAGTACTAGAGTGATATGGCACAATTGCTCAATCACTTTTAATTTTTAAATTAAAAATGCAAATTCACAATTTTATTTCTATAATTATAAATAAAACTGAAATGTACCCTCATAACATGATATATGCATACATCTTTGGGTTTTTTTATGGGGGGAGGCATTCTGTTTTGTTTTGGTTTTTGTTTTTTGGTACCAGGCATTGAACTCAGGGGCGCTTAAACACTGAGCCACATCCTGACCATTTTTAATCTTCATTTAGAGGCAGGGTCTCATTAAGTTGCTTAGGGCCTCACTAAGTTGATGAGGCTGGCTTTGAACTTGCAATCCTCCTGCCTCAGCCTCCTGAGCTGCTGGGATTATAGGTGTGCACCACCAAGCTCAGGTACATCTTTGTATATTTAGCTATTTCCTGAGAATTAACCATCAATTTTGAAATGCTAAATCAGAGGATATATTAATAGTGACATATTACCAAAGGCCTCCCAGAAGCTATGTGCCATGTGTACCTGCCAACACTACATGAAAGAATACATTTTTCCACACCAAAAATGGTATTGTTGAACCATTTTAGTTGTTGAAAAACTGAGAGGCAAAGGATAATTTTAGTTTAAATTTGTATTATTTTATTAATAATATTAATAATATTTAATGTTTATTGACCAAGATTAACAATAATGAATTTTGTGAATTATCTATGCATTTTCATTGACTATTTTTCAGTCTTCCTGTTTTCCATATCAATGTTTCATGCTGATATGCATAGCACTTGAGATAAATGGGTAGATGCATATAGGCATGCATGTATAAAACACTTTTCTTTGTTTTTTTTAGTACTGGGGATTGAATATGACCACTGACCACAACTCCAATGCTATTTTGAACTCATGATCCTCCTGCCTCAGGCTCTCAAACTGCTGGGATTACAGGCATGCGTCACTGCTCCAGACCTACTTTGTCATTTTTATATGAATATCTATATGTATCCTTTGCTTTTCTACCTTTTGATAGAAGACTTAATTTTTAGATAGCCATTTTCCCTTTTTTATCGGTCTGTCTGAGGGTCAGATTTATTTCTGATATGAGCTACCATATTTGAAAATCTGAAAGCTACTTGATGACTAATATAAAAATACAGACAGGCAAATGTACGGAGCTTTTGCTTCTGGGAAGACAAACATATTTTTCTCCATTCTTCCCACTAAGTATATATTAAAACCTTGTTATTGTATTTTGAAAAGATATTAGTAGGCACTGAAAGATAGAAAGAAGGCAGACTGGATATGGACTTCAGGACCCAAACAAAGGCACAGGAATAAGTTCCTTGGATTTTACTGTTGTCTCGTATATCCTAGACTGGGTGCTGGGAGAGGTGGTAATCCATAAATGCCAATGTATACAGACAAAATAAAATCTTCAGCAAAAGTGTACTCTATCCAGCAAGTAGACCAGGAAAGGGGCACTCTGGCAAGTCAGAAAACTTTTAGAATATCACTGCTATATGGCAGCCAAACACAACAGAATAAAACTGTACCTTCATCCTCAGCCACACCGGTTAAAGTTGTATGGGGAGCCAAGACTTCACTACTGCCAGGCTGTAGCCAGATACCATGGCTGTCCACCTACTGCTGACAGGAGGCCAAAGAGTAGGGGTGTGGGATTGCCATCATGCAGCCACATGGGGAGCCTGCACTTCTACCCCACCCTGCATTAATTAGGCAACACACACACACACAGGCATGTTTTTATATAAGTGAACATTTGAATACCAAAACTAAAAACTCAATGCCATTTCTAATTTTTCAAAAACAAAAGAAATTACCTAGATCTAAATCTAACAAAATATGTACAGGTCTTTGCTGAAAACTATAGAATATCCATGAAAGAAATCAAAGTTACCTAAACAAAAGATGAGACCTAATATGTTTGTGGTTAGAAGACAACACAGCAGATATACCAGTTGTTCTTGCATTCATGTACAGGTTTAAAGCAATTTTGATCAAAATCCCAGCAAGATTTTTTGTAGACATACACAATAAATTTAAACTTTATATGAAAGGCAAATGAATCAGAATAGATAAAAATGTAAATATATATATTTAGTTGTAGGTGGACACAATACCTTTATTGTATATTTATGTGGTGCTGAGGATCAAACCCAGTGCCTCACATGTGCCAGGCAAGGGCTCCACCACTGAGCCACAACCTTAAAATGGGAGGAATCCAGTTTCTTAAAATATTTTTTCCAAATTCATTAACCATTTTTGTGTGTTGCCTCTGCACCTTAACTAATCTATCTTGATCTAATACATTTTGCACAATTTTATATAGCAGTAGTTGTTAAATCCTGTTGATCATAATCACTGGCCCTGCCCCAGAGATTCTGGTTTTATAGTTCTGGTTTTGGAGAAGGGTAATTTGTAGTATTGAAGAACCTCCAGGTAATAGAAATGAATAAATAAATATATATATATAAATGAGAGGAATCAGTTTACCTGATTTGAAGTCATAAAGCATAGGTATAGCAGTTAAGATCAGGTGGTATTTATAGGACAGAAACAATTTTTTGCAAAGCTTCAAGAGACATTTAATCAAAAAGGACATGGATAGCAAATTAGTCCATGAAAAGCTGTTTAACATCATTGGCCATTAGGAAAATGCAAAGTAAAGCGGCTTTGGTAAAGATGCAGAGGAACTAGATCACTCATACTTTTCTGATAGGAATGTAAAATGAAACAGCCTTTATGAAAAACATTTTGGCAGTTTCATTAAAAGAAAAAACCTAAACACTAAGAATTATAAGACACAATAACCATTTTGAAAGAAGGGGGAAAAAACAAAGATGCTACTACCATCAACTGGCAATGCACTCTTGGCTATTTATTATAGAGAAATGAAAATTTGTACTCATAAAATCTTTATACGTATGTTTATGCTGCTTCATTCTTAATAATCAAAAATTAGAAACAACCCAATCTCCTTCCAAAGTTGAATGGGTAAACAAACTGGTAGTCTATACAGGAGAGTATTATTCAATAATAAAAAGATAAACTATGAACACACATCTCTTGAATAAATCCACATGTGTGGGTGAATCTCCAGAGAACTGTGCTGAGTAAAAAAAGACAATCCCAAAAGATTATATACTATATTGTTTTCTTTATATAAAATGTTTTAAGTGAAAAGTATAGAAATGAGGAGCAGATTAGTTGTTGCAGGGGTTAACGAGGGGATGGAGCAGGTGGAAAGTGGATATGACTTGAGAGGGTCACATGAGGGATCTTCGGGGGGAAGGGACTTGTTCTGTTTCTATATCCTGGTGTGATATTCTACTTAGTTTTTCACATTGTTACTACTAGGGGAAATTTTTTTTAAGTTTTCATAGAATCTCTATTATTTCTTTTAACTACATGCCAATCTACAATACTTCCAAAATAAAAGGTTAATATTGTAAAAAGAAAAGTATATATGTATAATTATATGTGTATATATATAATTATTATTATTGGGCATCTAGGACCATCTCACAAATAGAAATCAATGAATCCCACTTCTATTCATGAAACCTGCAATGAAGGCATGTTTATGCTAACCCTAACTAAATTTACATGGAGTTGTTTTCAGATAGATAGATAGATAGATAGATAGATAGATAGATAGATAGATAGATAGATAGATAGATTATACTTTTCTTTCTGATTAAATGTCCTTATTTAACAAATAAACTGGAGAAACTACGTAGAAAAATATTTTATTGAGAGCCTTTATCTCCCTAAGACTCTTAGGATCAGATTATTTTTCTAAAGATTTCAGTGTTTTAATATGATGAAACACATTCTTGCAATTATATAACACATTGTAATAAGGCTGAACATTTTTAAAGTAGCATACAAATTTAAGGAGCAATTATGATTACCTGTGCTGTCACTGCTATGTTGACATTATATGCATTGAAGGAATATCACAATTAACTATGTATTATCTCTTCTCAAGACCTTTGAACCACTTAATTTTTACTGTATTATTAAATGTGAAGCAATTCAGGATATTTTGTTTCCATGTTATTTTCTCTTTTTTGTTAAATATTGTATTTTTATGCATTACTATAATTATTTTGAGGAAATCATTGGCCATGTCATGTTCTTGAAATATAATAATCTTACATTTGTTTTAGTGAGAATAAATCTATTGATCTTTCTATTTAATTCAATGGAAGAAATACTTGGCAAAATTTGCTTCTAGAACATTACTATTATACTGAGAATAGTGATATAATGCCATCTACTTGCTACTTTGGAAAATTACTTGTTGAAAAAAATGACTTGCAAAAAATATTAAAATCAATGAAGTTTTTCCAAATATATTTAAAATTTTTATTTGTTCAGAAATAATTTAACAATAATCAGATATTTTCAGCCATTTTTTAAAAATATCTTAAAGTCAAAACATCTAAGTCATGAAAACTATCCATTTCTCTATTAGAATATTTGCTGATATTTTCTCAGTTAAAATCTCATTATCTGCTCCCAAATGTCTTAGCTGTTCTTACATCTTGAAAAGTACAGTGCATGAATGTTTGTACTTTATTAAAATAGATTTGATAGTGGAAATTTTTAATGGTATATTTTTTTTGTGGATTATACAAGGCATATAGTTAGGCTTAAGCCCTAAAATTTTATAATAAATACAAAAGTATTTCTTTTTTCTTTCAAGAAAAAATCATAAATGTTCATGAAATAAACTTTTCATTTAAACTGTCATTAAGTTACATTACCTATAGCACTTTATTGGAGTTATATATTAGGTTCACAAAGATAAATGAGACATAACCTCTCCATAATGAAGTTCTAAATTTAATGTTTATTCCTGAATTTGTAAAAGAAAATGTGCATACCATTTGTAAGTACCATATATTAACTGATTATGCAACTGGGGCTCTGAATGTACCATTCAAATTAAATATGTAGCTCTTCTATATATGTTTAGTTAGCCCAATGTCACTTTCATAATTATTGTTAAGAGTAAGTTAATCTGCTTTGTGACTATGCCAAGCATTTGCATATAATTTAAAGTGTTTTAACTTTTTTTTAATGCAGGAGTAATGATCAAATGTAAATAATACATAAAGCTGCAACATAAACTTCAGATGGAACAAAAATTTTTGAATGTTATGTATGTTGTATGTGTAACTTACACCAATAAAGTTACAATATATATTTGAAACGGATGAATTTTTAACAAAATTAACCAAGATTAAGGAGAAAGGACAAATATACCAATATTCCTACAGGAAATTTAAAAGTTAAAAAGTAAAAAGCATAACACAGTCCCCAAAATGACAGCAGGCTGAAGCATGTTTACAGCATGTTTTATTAAACCTACCTGGCCTATTCCAGAGCAAGGGGAAAAACAGAAAGTTAACACCTCATAATATAACCCCAACACCAAAATCAGATAAGGAGAGCACAGTTATCACACCATCCCTGTCCAGTGTACACACACCTATGAGGAAATCTCATTAATAAGTTTAAATGTAATATTTCAGATAGATTATCATAGTTTATTAAGATACTAATACATTATGATCCATAAGGTTTTATGTAAGGAATACAAGTATGATTTAACATTTGGAATTCTTTCTATGTAATCATTATTTTCATAAATTACAAGATTAAGAAATATATGATTATCCTGACAGAACCTGAAAAAAAAATCAATACATTCCTGCTGCAAATTCCCAGTAAACTATCAAAAAAATTCCTTAACATAAAAAAGAATTATCTTTTAGAGAGCAGTTTCCACTATTTTTTTTTTTAATTTTTTGTTTAGTTGTAGATGGACACAATGTCTTTATTTTACTGCTTTGTATGTGGTGCTAAGGATCGAACCCAGGGCCTCATGCATGCGAGGCAAGCGCTCTACCGCTGAGCTACATAGAGGGTCACAACAATGAAATATTGAAAGCATTCATATCAAAGTCAGAAAATATAAGGATATCTATTATTTATTGCTACTAGGCAATGAAATGTAAAGAAATAATTGGCATAGAGGCTGAAAAGGAACTTTTAAAAAATTATTATTTTCACATGACTTTCAAGGGTGTCAAGAAAACCATCTGGAAAAATATTAAAATTAAGAGTTTTAATAAGTAAGCTGTAGTTTATTGTGGCTTCTTAATTCATAAGCAACAGCCCAATTTGAAAGTAGAATTTTAAAAGTCCCCATTCAAAATGGAAATAATACCTCAAGATGCCCAGAAACAAACACACCCAGAAATAAAAAGATTTGGAAAAAAATGTACGAAGTTACCAAAAATCAACTTTTCAGATAAAGTACAACTCAAATTAACATGATCTTGTATGAAAAGATTAAATGTTCTTACCAAATAATGCTATAAATTCAAAGCAATTCAAATCAAACCACCAACAATTTTTCACTTGGAAATTTGATGAATGGATTAGAAATTCCAACAGGAAGAAAAGTACAAAAATACACAAGACAACTTTTAAAACACACAGAAGTTTGCCCCATCAAGTATCAAACATTCTGTGGAGTTACAGAAACTATCGTACATGGTATTGATGCATAAACAAATAGATCACTGAATTTGAATTAAGATTTAAAATATATATGGCAATTCACTATATAATAAAGATAACTATCTAGTTATGTCTACTATGTATCCATCTTTTCCATCTATACACTGATGAGTCCCATATTTATATCTTCAATTCTATTTTTCCCAGTTGTCTCAATGAATGTCTAATAACCAATTAAAAAAGCAAAATAAAACTTTTGATGAGATTAATAAAAACCAGAAAACCAGTTCCTGACTCCACCTTCCTTACCTTAAAAAATGGCAATACTATCTACCCAACTTTTCAAGATCAGCATCTGGGTATCATCTTTGATTCCCACTTTCCTCTCAACAAGGATTTTTAGTAAGTCTGGGTGATCTCACCTCTAAATGAAACCCTGATTCCCAACCACCCTGTTGCTATTTGCCTCCTCTGAGCCACCATTACCTGGCATCTGGGCTCTGGGGTACTTTGTTAATAATTTTTCTCCTGCCTCTACTCATGCCAATCTGTTCTCCCATGTCAATCAAAGTGATCTCTGAAGAAAAGTCAAAATTTATTTATTCAATATAAATATGTGTTAAAGTCTTAATATGGCTCAGGCACTGTTCTAGGCAGGGTTTTGTTTTTCTTTTGTTCTTTGCTATATTCCTTCACTACAGCAGTATATGGCCTGACAAACCATATACTAGTGGTTGATGCAAACAGAAGCATCATCAAAATGCAAAGTACAATATATCGGAGAGTGGGAAATGCTAAAAGGAAAATAAATAAAGCAGGGGCCATAGGTAAAGTCTTTGGTTGTGTAGAGATATAAGGGGGACTCAAAGTCTAAATAGGGTAATTAGAGAGGTCTTTACTGGGAAGACTTTTGAGAAGAAAAAGGAGGAAGCAGGGAGAAGTGAGCCACGTGGATTCCTTAGGAACAGGGAGGAGGCTAGTCAATCCAAAAAAAAACTAGTTCAAAGGCCCAAACATAGAATCATTCCTACTATGGTTAAGGACAGTAAGGAAAAGCTGAGTTGTAGTGAGGGAGAGAAAAAGTATAGGGATGGTGTCAAAGAGGTAACAACAAAGAATGGTGTCTGCCAGTGTTATGGACTGAAATTTTTGTATGCCCAAAATTAATACATTAAAACCCAAATCCCCAAAGTGATGGTATTTGGAGGTAGAACCACCACAATGGGATTAAAGTCCTTACAAAAAAAAGAGACATGAGACCAGAGTTTGCTTTACTCCATGGGAAGGAGCCAGGAAGAGGCTCCTTACTAGAAATGAAATCTGAAGAAACTTGAATGAAATCTGATGGCAACTTCCCATCATCTAGAACAATGAGAATTAAATGCCATTGTTTAGACATCCAGTTGATGGTATTTTATTGTTGCAGCCTGAGAAGATCATGAAGGACCTGGGAGTCATAAGAATGTTTAATTTTACTCTGAGTAAGATGGGGAGCTTGGAGGTTTTAAGAATAGCATCATCTCACCTCTGGAGACTGTGATGAAGAATCATTATGGCTGTTTTGCTGACTGAGGATGGGCAAGGGTGGAACAAAGAGATAACTGAATCAATTTTGTCAGGAAGTAATCATGGCTAACCCTGGATGGAAGCCGTGGAGATAGTAAGAAGTGGTAGATTCAGGAGAAATATTTAAAATAGAGCTTAAAGATTTGATGCCAGATCAGATACAGAATATTAAAAAAAAAAAAAAAAAGAGGGGACAAGGTCAGTGCCATGGTTTTGGGCTTAAGCAACAGAAAAGATAAAAGTATTCTTAACTGAAGTAAGAAAGACTACCAGGACAATCAGGCTTAAGGAAAAATATCAAAGAGTTTCATTCTGAATATATTAAGTATAAGATGCTAATTAGATATCCAAGTAGAGATGTTGGTTAGACAACTAGATATGTAAATCTTGATTCAGAAGAGAGTTAGAGATTAGAGGCATGTATAAGTGTGGGAGCCATGAGTACATTTAAAGTCATGACACTGGCTGGGCGCAGTGGTGCACACCTGTAATCCCAGCTCTTAGGGAGGCTGAGACAGGAGAATTGTGAGTTCAAAGCCAGCCTCAGCAAAGGTGAGGTGCTAAGCAACTCAGTGAGACCCTGTCTCTACATAAAACACAAAATAGGGCTGGGATGTGGCTCCGTGGTCAAGTGCCCCTGAGTTCAATCCCTGGTACCAAAAACTGAATAAATAAATAAAGTCATGACACTGGACGAGACGAAGTAAATGAAGAATGAAAAACTAAGATACCTAAGTACTATGTTCCAAAGAACTGTGACAATTTAAGGTCTAGAAAGGATGGGGATGATCCCAAAAATAGATTGAGAAGATGAAATCAGTGATGTACAAGGAAATAATAAAATGTGTCCTGCAAGCCAAATGAAGGACAAGACAGTAGAATCACATGGGCCAAATTCTAATTGTTGTTGTAATCTAAGGAGTGTTAGAATTGGAAATGACACAGATTTAAGGATGGAGATGTCAAAATTGACCTTGATGCAGAGAGGTGTGGAATACAGATCTGGGCTTATTGGCAGCTTCTTGCTCTTTATCTCCTAACTACCTCCTCAAGAGTTCTTGCCTAACTGCACCATCCCACGATTTCCCACCACCTGGGCTTTCTTTTATCATAAAGCCTGTCTGGGTCTTGTTGAAACACATCTTAGTATCTGAAATGTTCTTGTTTACCTGTTTGCTTGCTCCTTTTCCTCCTCTGCCCACAAGAAGTTAGGCTCCATGAAACTGGAGGAGACCAGGGCTGTCTCACTCATCACTGCATGTCCAACACCTAGAACAGGACACAGTTTTCATCCAGTTCTCCACACGTTTGTTGAAAAAATAAGTTGATTTACTTTGAATCAGTAAAGAAACAGTATTGAAAAAAAATGGATATCTATGAGGTAAGTAATATAAGTAGATTCCTGATAGCACATTCAAAACAAATTCCAGATAAAATTGTATTTTAGAAGAAAATTAGGACAGCATTTTTATAATTAAAGTCTTCCTAAAGAAGACCTCGAGTTCACAATTCATTTCTTAAAAGACTGATAATTTTTGACTTTGCAATTATTTAAATTTGTCTATGAAAAATCATAGTTAAGGGGCTGGGATTATGGCGCAGTGGTAGCGTGCTCACCTAGCACGCATAAGGCACTGGGTTCGATCCTCAGCACCACATAAAAATCAAAAATAAAGATATTCTGTCACCTACAATTAAAAAAATAAACATTTAAAAAAAAAAAAAGAAAAATCATAGTTAAATATAAAGACTGCCAAATTCATAAGTAAAAGATTAATAAGGATGCTAAAACTACATTTTTAAAAGATCATCCAGTAAATAACCTTATTCATAATTAAGAATATTCACAGGAAATTGACAGAATAAATTCAAATGACCAACAAATATGAGAAGCTGTTTATTCAGGAAAATTGAAATTGAATTACCAAGGTTTTTCCTCTTCAGAGGAAAATATTTAAATGACTCATATTATCCATTATTGACTAGATATAGATTGGTTCATTATCACAGTGCTAGTGCACATACAATTGGTGAAATTTGGCAGAATCCATCAAAATATAAATATATTTGATACAGTGGTCTCAATTCTAGGAATACAGACATGTACAAAAGATATGGTTGGGCTAGGGTTCAGTGTCAGAGTACTTGCCCAGCATATGCAAGGGACTGGGTTCAATCCCAGCATTACAGAAAAGAAGATGGTATTAAAAAAAAAGGAAAAGAAATGAAAGGAACAAAAGAAAAGATATTATTTACAATGTCCAGGAACTATTCTGACTACATTACTTATATTAACTATTTGATATAGTTAGGCACTACTATTATCCAGTTGAGAAAACTGAAGCATGAGGAGGTAAACTGCTTTGCCCAATTTACTTCTTTAAGTTTGTAGCTTGGGTTCAAGCACATCTCAACCATGTGCAGACTGCAGCTTAACAACTATTAGAAATGTGTAGGACCACTATCTGGAAAAGGGTTAAATAGATTATGAAGATCCAAATTATAGAACTCTATTTTTAAAGAACAATAGGTGGCTGAATAAAGAAAACAAAGATATATCATTGAATGAGAAAAGAATAAATCACAGATTCTATGTATAGAACCATTATTAATTATAGAAAAATTAATAAAATAATACCCTCATACCCAGCAGCTAGCTCAAAAGTATATTCTGACTTCTCCAAATGTTCTCTGTGTTGTATTAAGTCCATATGTAAAAATTATTGCAGAGGCTTAAGAAAACATTCTCATTGGCAAGCATGATGGCTATGTTGTATTATATATTTATTGTATTATATTATATTTATTATCATACTTTCTTTTTCAACGGTGGGTTTGGACAATGGGAAACATGTATATATGGTTTTATAAAAAATCTCTGTGATGCAATTTATTATTAAAAAAAACCAAATCACTAGTAGCAATGTCATTGTTCCTTCTTATCCAAATGGCCACTTCTGCAGTGTCATCTCTGCAGTTGTCTATTATGTGAATATGGGGAAAGTTAGGATGGAAAAGCAGCACTAGAACTGGCTACCACTGCAAAAATGTCTAAAAAGTGCTAATGTCATAGACCTGTGTGCAACTGGTGTTTACATTTACTAAATGCAACATTTAGAAATCAATACTTTATTTTGTAATCTAAGTTGTAAATTTATCTATGATGTAAAATAATAAAACAAACCAAACAACAACAACAACAAAAAACATGGTATGATAACAGTGTAGATCTATTCAGTTTTAAAAGAATATAGCTCTTGACTCAGACTCAAAATTATAAGTGAGAAACTGATATTATTCAAGGTACAGTTGGCTATAATAATGACAAAGCATTAGTTTAGATTCAGAAGGAGACAGATCAAGTCCTCCACAGAATGTGGTCAGATGCCTACAGTATCTAATGTTCAACAACTGTACAGTTGGAAGAAATCAGCTCACCAACCACTTAAACCCCACATCAGGGTTGGGACAGCCTGTAGCTACAGGTGAATCACAGAGCCATAGTGCACCTGGAGCATATCTTTCTAAGGGTCCCACACCATGGAACCTCCCCAACAAATCAACCCTTGAAATTTTCCAAAATCCAAGAAAAGGTATTTAAATTCACTGAGAAAAGAAAGGGGGGGTGATTTAAACAATGATAGGGACATAGGTCTTGAAAGAATACCAAGTTATGCTAGACAGCTCCTAACTTTTTAATATTATAATAAATACTGAAGTTGGCTTTATAAGCTTATCTATGATACCATCATTTCTGGAAGTCATGGAAATGATTGACTGTAGATTCATTTATGAGTTTTATGGAGAAGATTTTAGACAGCTATGTCACTGAGAAGGTTTTAGACAACCCTCCTCTTCTGCAAGTCCAAGACTTGTGAGCTAAATGCTGTGGAATTTCTAACCAATTTTGCTAATGCAGTGCAGAACAACATGGAGTTTATTTGTGCTGAATTATTAATGTTAACACTGATGACAGCTAAGAGTTTTCCAGGGAGTTAGGACAGAAAGCACCATCTGAAAAAAACAGTGCCATTTTGACAACTGGAATGCCCAGAATTTAGAATTTAATCTCCTATCTGAATAACTAATATCCAGCATTAATTGTCCAAAATTTAGTAGTTTCACAGCAGCCCTTTACAAGGGGAGAACATGGCCAAAGTTGATGCCCCAAACAGAATCATTTCAAGAGGCTGTGGGGTTTTCCATTCAGAAAATTATCCAGTTGAGAGTTGCCTATGTTTAAGAGCCACTGAGACTTTGCTGTGATCATTTTCTGTAACAGGCATGCCAAACTGACTGTGTAGCCACATGGAATTTCCAGGTAGAAATGAGGCAAATGGTTTTTATGCTGTTATGAAGGATGATTTTGTATATGAGCATACAATGACTTCAGGTGATGATTCCACCCATGATCAGTGTTAGTGTTCATGGGCTCGCACCCAAAGACTGTGTTCAGTTGGTGCTGGGTGAGAAGGATACAAAACCTGTAACTGGCTGCCCTCAGTCTGAGCCACCTGCTGCTCTAAGCCCTGCTTAAAATGGCAGGAAGTGAAGGCTTCTGGTGCAGAAATAAAGAAAATGTATTTTCTGTTGAGTATTAGGATTTCTCTCCCCTGCCCCCCAAATAAAAATGAAAGCCTTTTATTGGTGTCTCTAAAGAGTGTGATTTCAAAATTGATAAATATCCATTTTCTGGGGCCTCTGAGCTTGGAAACCCTAAACTCCCTAAGGATTCCAATGTATGTAATTCTTGCCTGTAAGCAAGATACTGAATAAATACTCAGACTACATGTACACTGTACACCTGTTTAAGACAAAGAGCAGTGGGAATTGTGGGCTATAGGTTTTGCTTGGTGGGTTGTATGTGACTGCTGAGTTTCTGCTGCATTCATTTATCATCCATTATTTAGAGACAGATGCTGGATAATTTTAAAAGATGCTCCCAAATTTTATGATGCAGATGGAAAATTTGTGTTCAGCAAGGTCAAGAAGTTAAATACCACTCTTTTATGTTTTATACAACTATTTATACTTTTTACTTTTGAAGCTAAGTAAACTCTCATAAGCTGTACAAATTCTAAGAAGAAAAAACTTCCCCCTCTTCTAAACATGGTTCAGAATCAAAATGATGTGATTTCTATTGTTGGTTCTGGTAGAATACAACTCTCAGAACATGATTCTTCTATGTTGTGTCCTGGTGCTAATTTGTTACATGCTTCTCACAATGAAAACGGTACCAAGAAAGTAAACAGCAAGCACTTCATCTATGAAGACTTGTAGCACTACTCTATAGTAGACAGTTAGATTTGGAAGAAGGTCTTAAATAGATTACTCCCATGGCATCTCTGCAGTTTCAAATGCAAACATAAGGCCAATGCCACTTCATTATGACACATGGGGACAGTTTTTGGTATGTGAAGCTGGCAGCTGCTCTACACAGCTACTTTCAGGCAGGGAACCAGATACCGGCACTGTCACCTCCTGAAAGTTACTGTCAGTGACAAGAATGACATTAAGCCCAGGCATGTGAAGCAATGGGACACTGCCATGCTGTGGTTGGGGGATGGGTAATCTTGTAGACTATTTCGATAATGATGATGGTGATTTTTACATTTTAAGGATGTAATATTTAGGATTGTTGTCCCACACACTTTAATGACACCATCCTCAGAGCTTGAGGTTTAAGGTGGGTTCTATCTGGGAGACCCACTCTTGCTACTAGAGACCACTTTGGGGGTCTTTTGGGGAGTCAAACAAACAATATCTATCGACATCACATTGTAATGATCTGAGGATAAGTCATACTATCATGTCATAATCCTATCTCTTCTTGTACATAAGTCCAAGAAATATTTGTAAGGCAGATACAAACAAATTCTGCCAATTTTGAAGCTCAATGGGATTCAGAAATCCCATTTGGGACTCTTAAAAGTAGAATTGCACCCGGGGTATTCTTTCACCCATACTGCACTCCAGGGTAGGTGGAAAACATATTTCCACTTTGCTTCACCTATGTTGAGGTCCCCAGCAGAGCAAGTGTACCTGCAGGAACAAGAACTGCTGGACAGGAACCTGATAACTGGAATTGAATGTGGAACTGAGTGGAACTGAATGTGGTGCTGAGATTTAAGAAGTTTGGCATTTAAAAGGAACTTCCACAGAACTCTTCAGTAATCCTTGTGACCACACCTAAGCCATAAACAAGAGGCTTCCAGTTTTCCCAGACGTATGAGACTCTAAGCCAGAAAGCACAAATGGCCTGAGGATTATCACTCTATAGGGGATTTGTTTTGAATCCTCAACAGATGCATAAGAACCCACAAGAGGCAGATTGCCAAGCCATTGCTCATTTCACTGGGTTGTAAATTTGCCCAATAGTAAAATCTTTCCAATGTCGCCTTAGTGAGGATGTCTACAGAGCCTGACCACTTCCTGGTTTTTTTCCTTATGTTGTATCCTGTTGCCAATTCATAAATGACTATACTGCTATGATTTGTTGGAAGGATAATTTTTATTTGAAGTACATTCCTAATATAGAAGAGTGCTTATACCAGCATGACTTACTTTAATTTAGCATTCACCTACAAAGAAGCATAATCTGCTTGATTTCTTAAATTAACATGCTTAATCAGGGGTAAAGGATTCCATTATTTTAGCAGGAAAGAAAAAAGACTGGGATCATCCTGGAGCTGAATAGTGGGATGAGCTGTCCAGTGGGTTGGCTCACAGGAAAACAGGGGCCCTTAGCCATCGGGAGTACAAATCCATCCAGGATAACATTTGTACAGGCTCAGATACATTACCCAAAGCTGAGAGCAGCACCAAAATCAATGTTAATGGCTTAAAAAACTTTCTTACTTCCCCAAATGGGCATATAAGTCTAAAGACATTTGAAGACGAGCAGGCCACTGTGGACAAATTGAGACAAATCATGTGACAAAAACATCAGCAGTGGACTCCAACAAATGGTTTGATGGTTTTAAAACACTTGCTCACACAACTGAGTTTTAGATAGTCAGTGATGACTGGACTTTACATAAAACTGGACAGGTTCTCTAGTCCAAGTAAAGCTATTTTGTAAAAACCTATGGGGAAAAATAAAAATGAGATATTATTGGGAGCTTCAAAGGAAACCAGCTGGTGGCATCTGATAAAATGATCAACTAGTTGGCCAGCACCTCTAGGGACAAGGAGTTGTGACCCAGCTTCCTACATGTGTACTTTATGGGTGATCTTCTTGCAGTACTCGATGAGAAACTCCTGCTGGGTGAGCACGCACACTGTGATTGTGGATGTTCAAGTCAACAGAGCTCATGACAACAATAAAGTTCAAAACAAAGCACATCAACAATGTCATCCCCAAATCTCAGCCTTTCTGACACTGTTCAAAATGTACTTTCCCAGGGCAAGGGAAACTACTCCATTAATGAGAAGAAAAAGGCAAGGTTTTTCTTCAAAACCCTTGGGACTAATTAGGGGCAACACTGGCCCACAGATGTCCCTTTCCCAGACACTTTCCTTCTGTAACCCCTATATGATGTCACAGAAGCCTCCAAGTGTACCTGTCCATAGTTGTATTCATTTCCAAAGCTGTAATAGCGAATTACCACTAACCGGATGGCTTACAAGAGAAGAAATATATCCTCTCACATTTCTAGGGGCCAGAAGTCTAAGATCATGGTTTCAGCAGGACCATTACCCCTGAATGCTCTGGGAGGGAAGACTTCCTTGTCTGTTTCAGCACTGGGGGATCCAGGCATGCCCTAGCTTGTGGGGGCTTCATGCTAATCTTCACCTCTCTCTTTCCTTGACCTTCTCTGTGCATCTTCTTCTTGAGAGCCACCTAATCCAGATGATCTCATCTCTATCTTACCTTAAATACATCTGCAAATGCTGTTATTTCAAATAAGGTTGTATTCTGAGGCTGTGGGTTAACATGTCTTTGGTGTCCACCATTCGAACCCCTAGAGTATACTAAACCCAGTTACACAAACACAGGCTGTCAGTAACTGCAAATAGACTTGTTTGAACCTCCCTTGTGGGCCTGAATGTCTTTTCCAGGGAACTGCCCTATCCCCTCCTGGACCCATGAGGCAGCTGCTTGTCTTGCTTCCCGATGAGAAACCTGAACCTTTGAAGTTACTTCCACAAACATCCCAAGAAAGAGAAAAGCATATGGACAGGTCCATTGATTGATATAGTTCTCACAGCCCTTGAGACTGCCCCCAATACTCTAAAGGGAAACATCCCCCAAGTTTGAAACAAAGGCAAGAATGACCAAAGATGAGGTGATGATAGGATCCCCTTAAAACCACAAGGTGCCCATTGGGCATGAGGGACATTTCTCACATCCCTGTTGAGTTTCAGCCCAACCCAGTGTCTTTTCCAGTCCCTGACCAGTCAGTGAGGGAGGGGGCAGAAAGCTGCATTTAAGGAAAAACTGAAAAATACACCTGCTGAGGAAAATGGAGTACCACCACTACCCCTATCATGTAGATATGAGCACAAAAGGAATGGCAATACTCGAGTGTTTAAAAAAATGATTTTGGAAACACATAATGTTATGAAATTTTGCTTCAACAAAACTTTCTATTAGAATAAGAAGAAAGAGAGGAGAGAGAGAGAAGAAGTGGGGAGAGGAAGGGAGAAAGAAGAGGATTCTAGGGAGGGAAGACACTGAGAGGGAAATCAGCTTCTACTTAACCCAGCATGAATCAGCTGTATAAAAAAGTACAGAATTGGGCAGGGATTGTGGCTCAGTGGCAGAGCGCTTGCCTTGCATGCATGGGGCACTGGGTTTGATCCTCAGCACCACATAAAAATAAATAACGATATTGTGTCCATCTACAACTAAAAAATATCTTTTTAAAAAAGTACAGAATTGATTCTGAACAAAATGGAGCAAGTATAAAAGTTACTTTACAGTTAAAAGAGGGTCCACTAGCATACGGGGACACCAAGTTTCCATCTCTAACAACAGAGATTCAGTCTGCATTTGCCAAAAAGTTGAGAACAGCTAAGCAATAACCTTAAGTGTGGGAAATATTTATGAGAATCTTATCAGAACTTAACTTCCCATCTTGGATCCTGAGGAAACATAGTGAAATCAAGTGGAGCAGACAGAACGTAAATCACCAGGCAACATTCTTCTAAATCAAAATGCCCAGAACAGGGCTGGGGTTGTGGCTCAGTGGTAGAGCGCTTGCCTTGCATGCGTGAGGCACTGGGTTCGATCCTCAGCACCACATAAAAAAATAAAATAAAATAAAATAAAGATATTGTGTCCATCTACAACTAAAAAATATTAAAAAAAAAAAAATGCCCAGAACAGTAGCACTGGGAGAGTGAAAGATCATCCTGTTACAAACTAAGTATCTTGAAGAAAAAAAGCAAGGCTTACTTTATAAAACAAAGTTTGGTTTAAAAAACAAATTTTTTGTAAACATTCTATTTACCCTCTTTAAAAGAAAAAAAATAGAGGCAAGAAAGAAAGAGAGAAAGGGAACAAGGGCACAAACATGGGAAATCAGGGTAAGCCATTGTTTTAGTCAGCTTTTTCACTGCTGTGACCAAAAGATCTGACCACAACAATTTCAGGGGAGGAAAAGTTTATTAGAGGGCTCACGGTTTCAGAGGTCTTAGTCATAGAAGGCCAGCTCTGTTCCTCAGGGCTTGAGGTGAGGCAGAACATCATGGTGGAAGAGTGTGGCAGAGAGAATTGGCTCACATGATGATCAGACAGTAGAGAGAGAAAGCTGTATTTGCTAGTTGCAAATATACATCCAAAGCCATGCCCTAATGCCCCACCTCCTCCAACCACACCCCACCTGCCTTCAGTTACCACTCAATTAATCCCATCAAGTGATTAATTCACTGATTGGGTTAAGGCTCTTGTAACAATTATTTCTCTGAACCTTCTTGCATTGTCTCACATGTGAGCTTTTGGAGGGCATCACATCCAAACCATAACAGCCACGTTGGAATATAGTTTGTCCCCCCTGAACTCACATAGGAATTTAATCCCTAAAGTCACACATTAATTGTATAAAGAAGGTGGAAAGATCATCTGACCATGATGCCTAAGAGTGGGAACTTTGGCAAGTTGTTATATTACATTAGGTCATTAGTGTAAAAACCCCATGATTGAATCCTAGTGGCTTTATAAGGAAAGGAAGAAAGACCACACAGATAGAGATATATACATACTCCCACCATGATGTGATACGGCTAAAAGGGATGCTTGCCAGAGCCTGTGCCTTGCTGTTTGGACTTCTAGCCTCCAAAACTATGAGCTAAAATAAGTCTATTTTTTTTTAATAAGGCAGCCTATGTTGGGTATTTTGTTATAGAAACAAAAAATGAACTAATAATACAGGGAAATAATGGCAAAGGATGTGGTTGTGCTCATGGTAAGTATAGAGAAGGGATCATAAACCTTTTATGCTAGTAACTGAATGATAAATATTTTAGGCTTTGCATGGCCAGACAGTTTCTATTGCAACTACTCAGCTCTGTCACTGGAGGATCAAAGTAGTCATAGGCAATGCATAAACATATGAGTATGGCTATATTCCTATATTATTTTACTCACAAAATTAAGATATGGCACCATCAATATGCATTTGGAGGAGAGATGATAAAATCAATAACAGAGTTTAGAAATTAAAATTGGTAATTCTACTGTTAGCAATTGTAACAATTTTTTAATGTGCATTTTCACAGATGACCAGTCACCTTACTGGTCCATCTCTCAGTCAACAGTGCATGGAGAAAATGCTAAAAATGTTGCCCAGTGTTTGAGGAGTTTCAATTATGTGGCAGTGAAATATTATTCATGAAATACCATGTTTCATTTATGGGTGATGTTGATGATAGTTTCCCAAACACTGTAGATGATCATTTTGATATTGTCATCAAAAGCTCTGGCAAACCAGATTTCTGCTTTCAGTTATCCATTTAAAGCAGAGAGTCATGCTCTGGAGAGAGGAGACAGGGCAGCTCAGCAGACATTCCAAAGGCAAAAAAAATGTAGTCTCGACTACATCGTTCATAATGCACAGAGAGCAATTGCTCCTTTTGGTGTAGTCCTGCAGCCTGCTTGGGAGTCATCCCCTGATTCAGTTCCAGGGTTCCCCATCTACAACCAGAGGCCTGAAGACATAATGTGTACAGTTAAGATTTTTATAGCTGGGCGCGGTGGCACAAGCCTGTAATCCCAGCACTTAGGGAGACTGAGACAGGAGAACCGTGAGTTCAAAGCCAGCCTCAGCAATGGCGAGGCGCTAAGCAACTCAGTGAGACCCTGTCTCTACATAAAACACAAAATAGGGCTGGGGATGTGGCTCAGTGATCGAGTGCCCCTGAGTTCAATCTCCAGTACCCCAAAATAAAAAGATTTTTATAATAATCCCTACTAATGATATCATTATCCACATAACCCCACACAAGTTCTATTAGTAACTGCTTCTGGGACAGATTTTCCTGTTTACATTCTTGTCGCCTGAGATAAAATAAACACCTTCATCTGTCCACCAAGTACGTAGCATTGGCTGGGCACAGAAGTTCAGCAAGACCCATCAGCTCCACTTAACAAACAGAAAACCAGAAAGGGGGTACAGTTTTTAGATTTTGCTGATGACATCTGCAATACTCAGCATGACTTTTTCTTGAAAATATAATTGGTGCAGAAGACCTCAAGGGTAATGTCTATCTACTGTAGCAACCAAATGTGAATGTTTCTTAGAATCTGAATTTCTTCTTGTTTTGTGTCAGTTACCTTTTTATTGCATAATGAACTTCATGAAACTCAGTGGCTCTAAATAACAAATATTATTTGGCATGTTTAGGTTGGTCCTCTGAATAAGTCAGCCGGTTTGGGCTAGCTTGGCTTGTTATTGTGGTGAGCTGGTGGCTCAGTTGGGACAGGATGGTCATGAATGGCCTCACTAACATGCATATAGTTGGCATACTGACTGTTCCAGGGGCTTTTCTGGAATAACTGGGATTATGAGGATAACTGGAGTGTTTATTCTTGTAGTCGGTCATAGTTGGAGAGGCCAGGCTTCGCTTGTTCCCATGGTCCCAAAGATGGCACATAATGTGAAATCCCTTTCCAAAACAGTACATGATTTCATCACTAATGTCCTGAGAGCCAAAAGTCCCAGGGCCAAGGTCAGGATACAAGCAGGCACTAACAAACTGAGAGCCAGTATAGCAAAATTTACTCATTGCTAAGTATGTGATGGTGAGTGCTTACTCCAGCTGATTTGAGTGCAGGCTCAGGTGAGGTCCTCACTGAATGGCTGGTCCAATTGATGGCAGTGGCATGCATGCACAATTTCCTTTTTCATGTCTAATTGCTACAGTTTTCTCTGAGGGGAAAACCAGAGCAATATTCAACTTCAGATCATCTTTACCATTTCTCTGAAAACAAAACTCAAATTTTTTCCAATCATGACAATATGCATTCTATCTTTAGAAGATCCAAATCCAACTTACTGTTTTTGAATTTCAATGTACAAGTGACATTTTCTTGCCCTAAAACAGGATATCTCTTTCAAAAATATCTGTGTCACAGTCACTTTAGTGTACTTTGTCATAAGAACAATCTCCTTTATTCACATTATCAAAGTCTAGGAGAAATGCACAAATTAGTCACACCAGAGAAAGATATTTTTGCACAAGACCCATCTTGCAAACAAGTCTAAGCAAGCCACTAACACTTGGTTTCGGCAGGTGGCTCCCTGGAGATACACACTCCTACTTAGCCCTGTTTTAATGATCTTGCAGAACAATCCCATAACATCTGCAAAGCATCAAATAAAACCATTGCAAACCCCTTTATGAATCTTCATCTTATAAACAGTCCAGAGTTGCTATCATGAAATTAACAGTTTCCCTGATAAAATAGCATATGCATTTATATCCAACATTACCCCCAGCAGAGCAGGTATTTTGAGAGTGCCATCTCCTCCTCAATTGGTACTAAGAACAAGAAAGCTATTCTAAGTCCCAGATTATATGAATTTTAGACCTTCTACCTGAAGACATTTAGAAATGACCCACCACAGGAGGCCTTTCACATTCAGCTCAAAAATTGCCTAGCTGATCTTAGAAAAGAATGAGGAGCAACAGGTAGTGGAGGCTGATGACCCATTCACAGTGGCAAATACATCTATATCCTCATTTCCTTGGTCAGCCATAAAACCTTAGGATGGAGAAGGAATAACATGAAATAAAATGAATTCCTATGAAATACAAAATTATGCCATCCAAAGCAATACCTAAAACCCATCTTGACTTTAGTTTCCCCTTGCTTCCCCTTGGTCCACCGCTTCCTGATTATGTAGCTCACACTAGTTTTGCAGAAGGTATCAATGCCCCAGACAATTATATTTTTGCAAAAGTTTAGGGGCTACTCTGGTGTAAGTTCCCTAAAAGGCTCCTTTGGTAAAGGTCTGGTCTCCAGATCAAGGCTCTGCTGGGAGGTGATAGAATCTTTAGGCAGTGGAGCCTCGTGGAAGGAAATTAGGTCATTGGGGTCATGCCCTTGAAGGGAATTTTGGAATCCTTGCCCTCATCTTCCTTCCTCTCCCTCTGTTTCCTGGCTACCATGAGATGAGGAAATTCTTCTCCCACATGTTCCTACCATGATGATCTGCCTCACTACCATCCCACAGACAATGGGGCCAAGTAACTATGGACTACAGTTTTGGAAACTATGAGCCAAAATAAATCTCTCCTTCTCATAATCAGATTATTATGGTTTAGATATGACGTGTTCCCCAAAAGCTCCTGTTTTAATGAAGGAGGTGCAATGATCAGATGATGAGCACTGCAATGTAATCAGTGGATTCATCTATTTGATGGATTAGTAATTTCAATGACTAATTGGGTTGTAACTGTGAGCAGGTGGGGTGGGGTTGAAGGAAGTAGGTCACTGGGGCCATAAATTTAAGGTTAATATTTTGTCCTTAGTGCCTTGATCTCTATGTCTTTGATTCCCAGCTGCCATGATCTACACAACTTTCCTTCACCACACCCTTCTGCCACTTTGATGTTTTCTCACCTCAGGCCCAGAACAATGAAGTTGACAAACCATGGACCAAACTTCTGACACCACTCACCAAAATAAACTTTCCCTCCTCGACAGTGTTCTCATCAGGTATTTTAGTCACAGCAATGAAAAAGCTCACTAACACAGAAACTGGTACCAAAAGTGGGGTCATTGCTGTGAGTAACTTGACTATGCAGTTCAGAAGCCTTTGGAATAGGTTTGTGGGATAAGTTTGGAAAATTTTGGAGATACAGGCTGGAGAAACCTTATAATTTTGTAAGCAGAGCTTAATAAGTGATTCTGGTGGAAACTCAGATGACCAGAATGTTGACAGACTTCTGGAGAGTAAAAATGATGCTTATGAGGCTTCAAAAAGAAAGGGGGAATCTATTGGAAATTGAATCAGAGGCCATTAATGCTACATTCTGGCAGAGAAGGTATCTACAGTTTGGCCAGGTACTGAGATCTTCTTTAATGATGAATTGGTGATGGACTAATTAATCTGGCAGAGAAGTTTTCAAGGTAGCACAATATGCAGAGTGCTGTCCTGATGGAGTTAAGGGGTCATGGAGTCATCCACTGAGATTTCAAGAGGGCCTCGGAAGCCTAGCAGATTGTAAGAGGGTCAAAATCCTTGCAAGAAGCTCCTGAGAGGGGAATGAATAAAGCTATGAGAAGGAAGCTGAAGCTTCAGTGGAGACCCATGAGATGAAGGTGCCAGGACATGCAATACCTGAGGAGAAAGCTGCTGGATTCAGAGAGAGCAACTCTAAGAGAATGGCCATGTGGGTTGCAACCAGCAAGCCCATACATAGGGGCAGAGCTGCCCAAGCTCTTTGGGGATCTCACTACCATGTGCCCCAGAGTTGGACATGGCACTACAAGAAATGTCTGATTGTCTGTGTGTTGGTCTTGCTTTGGTTCCATCCCTTCTTTCTATGTCCCTATTTCTTCCCTTTGGAAAGGAAATGTTTACTGTGTGCTATTACATATATTATAAAATGGCTCTTGATTTTTATAGGGGCTCACAACCAAGAGTTTGCCTTGAGTCTCAGAAGAGAATTTGGACTTGGAATTTGGGGCAATGCTGGAACTGTTAAGACTATGGGAATTCTTGGAGATTAATTGAATGCATTTGCATTGTGATTTGGACAAGAAATTTTGGAGTTCAAGAGCAGAATGTTATAGTTTGGGTATGAGTCCTCCCAAAAGTGCCTGTGAAAAGGTGAAAAAATTAGGTTTTGAGAGCTATAACCTAATTTGAATTAATCCATTTGATGGATTACTAACTTCAGTGGGTTAACAGGGGGATAACTGTAAGGTTATCCTCCAGGTGGGGCATGGCTGGAGGAAGTAGGTCACTGGGGACTTTCAGATTTATATTTTGTCCCTGATGCTTTGACATCTCCCCCTCTCTCTTGTTTACACCTCTCTCCACCGCCTCCCTTTCCCAGCTGTCATGGTCTGAGCAGTTTTTCTCTGCCATGCCCTTCTGCCATGATGTTCTGCCTCACCTCATATCCAAAGCAATGAGTTGTTCAACCATAGTCTGAACCTCTGAAATTGAGCCCAAATAAACTTTTCCTCTTCTAAGGTGTTCTATGCAAGTATTTT
Source organism: Geosciurus inauris (assembly GCA_004024805.1). NCBI lineage: Eukaryota > Metazoa > Chordata > Mammalia > Rodentia > Sciuridae > Geosciurus > Geosciurus inauris. Next base: position 37,153 of record PVHX01008214.1, on the reverse strand, counting down.
AGTCACAGTGATAAAAAGCTGACTCATACACTGTTTATGTCAGGTATTTTATTATAAAAATAGAAAGCTGACTAATTCAGGGACCAACCTCTACAAACAGCTTCAGCCTATTTTTTCTTCTACAGTGAATTCTGAGATACTCTTCTATTGCTTAGAAGTACGAATCCATCTTTAGTCACATCAGCTTCATGATTTATTTAGTATTTTCTTATAAATTTCTAAGAATTCTATCTCATTTTTTATAAGAGTTGTGAGTCTTCTTTTGTTACCATTTTCTATTGTTGCCCCACTAATGTGCTTCTTTACAGTTTTTGTGTTTTGGTAATTTTGGTGTCCCTGTTTCACATTTAAAAATTGTGAAGATTTAGAAATCTACATTCCAATTTTAAGTTGATGGTTTTAGATTTGAAATATTGTTGGTTAAAAACCTATTTTTTTAATCCAAAAGAGAATTCCATTTCACCTGCTTGTGATTAGAAGTCTTGACAATGGACAGACGGTGTCTGTTGAGAAGAGGGTTCAGCAGCATCACTGTTAGATATGAGTCTGGGCAGAGGGTGCAGGTAGCCACATGAATACAGAAGGGTTCTCCATTCTTCCTGACTACCAAATGCTTCTGTGGGAGACTCTGTTTCAGAACTTTCTCTGCAGAAACTCATGTTTTGGTTCTCATCTGGGAACAAAGGCTGGCTGGGGGTCCATCGCTCCTCTTCATTTAATTTCCAACTGTCACTCAAGGTGCAGCATAGTCTACACCTCTGCCCTACTTCTCAGGGCAATCCACACTCTCCCCAGAGCTCCCTCTGTTGCACAGTAGAAATTGAGCAAGCAAAAGGAGCACCTGCCCCAGCTGTTCTCAAGGAAGGTCTTTAACTAATTACCCTGATGATTGGTGGTTTGAATTTGTTGTCTGAATTTCAAATTTCACTGGAGCTCTTTAGGAAAGAAAGCTTCCCATGTGAGATGTTTCCCCCAACCTCTATTTTGTGTTATATTATTGTTGCTCTGATTCCTTCAGAATTGCAGTGCCTCAGGATTTCTGCTCCAATGATTGCAGCATTTCATATTTTCTCATCACTGTTAGAATTGATTTCTTTTAAAATACATTTTTCAAATCTGTCATGAAATTTTGGACAGAAGAGGAGATAGATAAAAGTGCTGCATCCTCTAACTTAAAGTAGAAATGTCAAGAGATTACTTAATCTTGTTAACAGAAGAAAGCTTTTGGTAAAAAATATATATATATGGATTTGCTTTATCTTTTGTGCACTCTCTCTTTCTATATATAGAATATATATATAGTATGTGTATATAGACACATATTCATATATTTTTATATTTTTCCAAACTTTGAAATGATCTTTTAAAATATTATTGTCATTAACTTTATAAAGAACTTCAGTTGAGGCAAAGGTACTTTTAATTAACTTAATCTAATTTCAAATATAGATTTGAAACTCCATACTACACATTATATCTGCCTATTAGCTATTTTCATCTATTTTTAAATGAGTTATCCCACCTAGACTTGAACTCTATTTTATCAGGATAATGGTCTGTTCATCTCTGTCACTGCTGCCTAACAGTGGCTTGCTTATACAGTAGACAATGCATGTTTGCTGGATTCAGATGAAGTGAAAGAGCCAGGATTCTAAACCAAGTATGTCTGACTTCAGAGCTTACACTATTTTACACTCCACCATCAGATCAAACAAATGTTTCTATTCCTTAGAGATAAGACCCACTGTCTTGCAAAACAGTGCAAAGAAAAATTCATTCTTATCTAATCCTCTTCCTCCAGCCTGAGATCCCCAAGTGATAATGTGTACATTATATAATTGTGGACAATTGTCTCCAGTAATGGATTCTCGAGATGGCAAACAATATATCTCAGTCTTGTCCTTTGCTTTTTCTAATTGATTCCCTAGTGTTCAGCAAATTTAATACATAATTTTTGTATATTAACCAGTTTTCAAAACAGAATGTAGCATCAGGAACATCACCTTTGGAGACAAATAGTAGCAACTGGTTTAAGCTGAAGTTGCACTAATGCTGGAATTCAACAGTGTCTGAGCATGATTAGCACATAGTGCTTTTATTAAAAGGAATAATTTATATAAGTGAACTCAGCTAGGGCTTTTACCTAGGAGGTAGGAGAAAGGAGACTATATTTGTAGGATTACATGTGTACATAAAGACATAGGATGGGTATCTCCAAGTATCTTCTTAAGGTTGAGTCCATGGGCCTAGTCCTAATTCCTATAGAGGGTGAAAAATCATTTTGCCAGGCATTCTCAGACTTGGGTAGAAGTAGTGTCTTGGCTTCCCAGGGGGCAGCTAAAGTATAACGCAGAGTGAGTGTTATGGCCCTATTTGCTATTTGTGCTCAGGACTTATTAACCATTATGACTCTGGGCCCATTTAGTAATGTATCAATGATAGAGTCCATACAGCTGTGGCAGGACACCCATGGAAACCTTGATGTCCACCAAGAACAGGTGGTGTCACAGTGAATCTTTGCACAGAAAGGCAAAGAAGAAAAGAAAAATAAATAAGTAAAAAAGAAAAGAAAAGCAGCAGAATTTAGTTCACCCTTATAATTGTTGTGAACACAAATGAGATCCCTCATGAAGTTCCCTCAGAATATTCATAGGGAGCTGCAGAAAGTGGACTTCATAGGAGGTCCCAGGCATGTTCCAAGGGCTAAGGACATAATTCTCAAATAATTTGAGAATTAATATATTGACATGATATCAGTGTTACCCACAGCTGTTGGGTATCTATGAGGATGCTGATTTTAATTTCTTAATTTTTAATTATTTCTTTCACTCCTAATATCAAGTTTGTTTGAGCATAATATCATAGCTTACTTGATAGCAAAGTCTAACTCCCCTGTCTAGATGCCAAATTTTGCCTTTTGCTAGGTTTGCTGCTTCCCTGAGTTTACTTGCTTAAACTTTCTTTACTCACTATAGCAGCCACAAAATGGACAGATGGCCCCCTGCAGCTATGGTCTGTACATCTGCAAATTCAAGCAAACACAGATCAAAGCTATTTTTTAAAAATGTACAGATTTTTGTCACTATTTTTATCTATTTTTAATGATTTACCCCCAACCAGACTTAAACACTATAGTATAACAACTACTTACATAGCATATACATTGTGTTAGGTATTTTCTTTCTTTCTTTATTTTCATATTAATTTGTTTATTTGTTCTATTTTGGTGTATATGATAACAGAGTGCAATTTGATTCATTGTACATAGATAGAGGATAACATATCAATTCTCTAGTTGTAAGTTGTGTACAATCACAACATATATGCAATCATACATAAAGTTAGGACTATGGTGATCATTATATTCCACCACCTTTACTGTCCCCTTGCCCCATCCCCACTTATACCCCTGTGAACAGAGTTCCACTATTGTTCCCATGACCTTCCCCACATGATGGATCAGCATCCACTTATCAATGAGTACATTTGGCATTTGGTTTTCTGAGATTGGCTTACTTCACTTAGCATGATATTCTCCAACTCCATCCATTTTCCTGCAAATGCCATAATTTTATTTTCTTTTATTGCTAAGTAATATTCCATTGTGTATATATATACCACAGTTTCTTTATCCAATCATCTATCAAAGGGCATCTAGGTTGGTTCCACAGTTTAGCTATTGTGAATTGAGCTGCTATAAACATTGAAGTGGCTGCAGCACTGTAGTTTGAAGTTTTTAAGTCTTCTGGGTATAGACCGAGGAGTGGGATATAGCAGGCTCAAATGGTGGTTCCATTCCAAGTTTTCTAAGGAATCTCCATACTGCTTTCCAGATTGGTTGCACAATTTGCAGTCCCACCAGCAATGTATGAGCGTGCTTTTTTCCCCACAACCTCGCCAAAACTTATTGTTGTTTGTATTCTTGATAATTGCCATTCTGACTGGTGTGAGATGAAATCTTAGGGTAGTTTTGATTTGCATTTCTCTGATTGCTAGAGATGTTGAATATTTTTTCATATGTCTGTTGATTGTATGTCTTCTTCTGTGAAGTTTCTGTTCAGCTCTTTGGCCCATTTATTGATTGGGTTGTTAGTTTTTTTGGTGTTAAGCTCTTTGAGTTCTATATATATACTGGAGATGAGTGCTCTATTGTATGTGTGTGTGGCAAAGATTTGCTCCCAGAATGTCGGCTTTCTGTTCACTTCATTGATTATTTCTTTTGCTGAGAAGAAGATTCTTAGTTTGAATCCATCCCATTTGTTGATTCTTGATTTTACTTCTTGTACTATAGGAGTCTTATTAAGGAAGTATTGTCCTAATCTGACATGATGAAGCTTTGGGCCTATTTTTCCTTCTATTAGGCATTGGATCTCTGGTCTGATTCCCAGGTCCTTGATCCACTTTGAGTTGAATTTTGTGCATGGTGAGAGATAGGGGTTTAGTTTCATTTTGCTGCATATGGATTTCCAGTTTTCCCAGCACCATTTATTGAAGAGGCTATCTTTTCTCCAGTGTACGTGTTTGGCTCCTTTATCTAGTATAAGGTAACTGTATGTAAGTGGGTTTGTATCTGTGTCTTCTATTCTATACCATTGGTCTACATGTCTATTTTGGTGCCAGTACCATGCCGTTTTTGTTACTATAGCTTTGTAGTATATTCTGAGGTCAGGTATTGTGATGCCTCCTGCTTCACTCTTCTTGCTAAGGATTGCTTTGGCTATTCTGGGTCTCTTATTCTTCCAAATGAATTTCATGACTGCCTTTCTATTTTTATAAGGAATGACGTTAGGATTTTAATTGGGATTGCATTGTCTCTATATAGCACTTTGGGAAACATTTTGACAATATTGATTCTGCCCTATCCAGGAGCATAGGAGATTATTCCATCTTCTAAGGTCTTCTTCAATTTCTTTCTTCAGTGTCTTGTAGTTTGCATTGTAGAGGTCTTTCACCTCTTTTGTTAAATTGATTCCCAGGTTTGTTTTTTTTTTTTTTGAGGCTATTGTGAATGGGATAGTTTCCCTAATTTCTCTTTCAGAGGGCTTATCACTGATGTATAGAAATACAATTTATTTGTGGGTGTTGATTTTATATCCTGCTACTTTGCTGAAATTATTTATTAATTCTAGAAGTTTTCTGGTAGAATTTTTTGGATCCTCTAAGTATAGAATCATGTCATCCACAAATAATGATAGTTTGAGTTCTTCTTTTCCAATTCATATCCCTTTAATTTCTTTCGTCTGTCTAATTGCTTTCAGTTTGTGGATGTCTTTTCCTGTAAGATGAGTCTCTTGAAGACAGCATATTGTTGGGTATTTTTTTTTTTTTTTTGATCCAGTCTGTCAGTCTATGTCTTTTAATCGGTGCATTTAGGCCATTTACATTCAGGGTATTATTGAGATATGATATGTAATTCCAGTCATTTTGTTTTGTTTTTGGTTTTTGCCTTGAGTTGTTTTCTCTTTTGAATGGTCTTTCCTCTAGTGTAGTTCCTCTTTTTGTAAATTTTCATTGTTGGTTATCATTTCCTCCTCATGGAATATTTTGCCAAGAATGCTGTGTAGTGCAGGCTTTCTTGCTGTAAATTCTTTTAACTTTTGTTTATCATGGAAGGTTTTTATTTCATCATCAAATCTGAAGCTCAATTTTGCTAGATATAGGATTCTTGGTTGGCATCCATTGTTTTCAGGGCTTGGAATATGTTACTCCATGGTCTCCTGGCTTTTACGGTTTGGGTTAAAAAAATCTGCTGAGATATGAATTGGTCTCCCCTTGTATGTAATCTAGTTCCTCTCTCTTGCGGCCTTTAAAATTCTATCCTTATTCTGTATGTTGGACATTTTCATTATAATGTGCCTTGGTGTAGATCTGTTGAAATTTTGTACATTTGGTGTCCTATAAGCTTCTTGTATTTGATTTTCCATTTTATTTTTCATATTTGGGAAACTTTCTGATATTATTTCATTGAAGAGATTGTGCATTCCTTTGGTTTGAAATTCTGCACCTTCTTCTATCCCAATAAATCTTAGATTTGGTCTTCTGATGCTGTCCCATATTTCTTGTATGTTCTGTTCATGATTTTTTACCATCTTCACTATATGGTCAAGTTTATTTTCAAAATTGTATATCTTGTCTTCATTATCCGAGGTTCTATCTTGCAGGTGATCTAGTTTGCTGGTGATGCTTTCTATTGAGTTTTTTATTTGGTTTATTATTTCCTTCATTTCAAGTATTTCTGATTGGTTTTTTTTCACAATCTCTATCTCTTTCTTAAAGTAATCTTTTGCTACTTGTAATTGCTCTCTTATCTCTTTGTTCAAATGATCAATGGTTGCCTTTCTTTGCTCTCCTATTTCTTTGTTGGATTGATCAATTTTTGCCTATAATTGTTCACTTATGTCATTCTTTAGTTCACTGATCATTTTAGTTATGTACATTCTGAATTCTTTTTCTGACATTTCAACAACTGTGCTGTCAATGGATTCTGTTACAGTGGTATCCAGGTTTATTTGGGTTACTTTCTTCCCTTATTTTTTCATGTTGATTGTGTATCTTCCTTTCTTGAAATACCAATCTGAGGTATTGTGGCTTCTATCCTATAATCTTGTATTGACACTCCAGATTACCTGTGTCTTACCTTGGAGCTACTTCTGCTCCCCCAGTGTCCCCAGATGGGCACTACTGCCACTAAAGTTGGTGGTGGAGGTAGTGGATGTACCTCTAGAGGGCAGTGGGAGTGGTCTTGGCTGGGCTCCTGAGGTGGCCCCTGAGGGCTGTTTTGCCCCTCTCTTGCACTCCTGCTGGTGAACAGGAACTCTGGAGTGGAACTAGAGGTGGGCCCAGGTCTCACTTAGGCAGGGTCACAAGCAGGAGAGTCTGTATGCGACCTTTACAGTGAATGTGAGCTCCCCTGGGGCTGGAGGCTAGCAGGCTCTGGTCTACCTTCAACTGGACACCCCTGGCTTTCCCTAAGGGTGGTTTTGGGCCTCCTATCTCGCCTGACCACAGGAACTCTGGCAAGGAACTGAGGCGGGCCCAGAGCGCGCTTGGATAGGGCCTTTTCACACTGGGATCTCTGCAGGCCACTCTTACCCTGAGTATGCCTTCCTCTGTGGCTAGTAGCTAGCAGCCCCTGGTCTCCCTGGACACCCGTGGAGTTTCTTGAGGGCAGATCTGGGCCCTTTGTGGCTCCTGCCGGTCCACAGGAACTCTGGAGTGGAACTGGGGTGTACTCAGGCTGCCCTTGGGTGGGGCTGCCTCTCACTAGGATCTCTGCGGGGACTCTTACTCTGAATTTGGGCTCCCCAGTGGCTAGAGGTAGCAGTTCCTGGTCTCCCATTGGCTAGACACCCGTGGAGTTTCCTGAGGGTGGATCTGTGCCCTCTGTGGCTCCTGCTGGTCCACAGGAACTCTGTAGTGGAACTGGGGCAGACCCAGGCCGCCCTTTGGTGGGATTGGCTTGCGCTAGTATCTCTGCAGGGTTTTGTTACCTCTCCTCCAGTAGGTGGCGTTGTCCGTTGTTTGCTGGACTTTCCCGGCTGGTATCCTTGGTACTGGTCCCAGGCCAAGGTGAAACTCTGGGCCGCTGGTGAAGTTGCTGTTCCACGGTGGCCAAGGTTTGCTCCCAGATGTTCACCTGCACCCCCTGGTGTGTAGGAAGTTCCGCCGTGTTAGAAGGTGGTCCACAAAGAACAATAGCTGGGGTTCCGCTCAGGAGACAGTCAGTCCACAGTAGCAAATGCTAGCGGTCTCTCGCGGTTGGGTGGGCGCTGGGGCCAGGCACCCTGTGCGGAAGCAGGCCCGGCACGCCCGGGTAAACTCTGGGCTGGAGCCCTGGGCCGGATCCCCCACCACAACTGCACTCCACCGGTCGGCGCCGAAGTCACTCCTCCTGGCTACCGCTGCCTCCCGGTGGCCCTGCGCTCACACACGCAAGCGAGACTCTTGCGTAGGGCGGTGAGCCGCAGAGAGCTGCTCAAGAAGCTGGCTGGAAAATGGCACCCCGCTACTTCCAGTCTCGGTCTCGGAGTGCCCGAGCCCTGGGCCGAGGCCACCAGCTGCAACTGCTTTCTGCCGGGCCGGCGCCGAAGTCACGCCTCCTGGCTACCGCTGTCTCCTAGTGGCCCTGCGCTCACACACGCAAGCAAGACTCGTGGGGCGGTGAGCCACAGACAGCTGCCAAGAAACTGGTTGGAAAATGGCCCCCCGCTACTTCGTCTCGGTCTCAGAAAGCCTGAGCCCTGGGTCGAGGCCCCCAGCTGCAACTGCTTTCTGCCGGCCGGCGCTGAAGCCACGCCTCCTGGCTACCGCTGCCTCCCGGTGGCCCTAGGCTCACACATGCGAGCGAGACTCTTGCGTGGGGCGGCAAGCCACAGAGAGCTGCCAAGAAACTGGTTGGAAGATGGCACCCCGCTACTTCCAGTCTCAGTCTCGGATAGCCGGAGCCCTGGGTCTAGGCCCGGGCTGCAACTGCGTTTCTCCGGCCGGCGCCGAAGCCACGCTTCCCGGCTACCGCTGCCTCCTGGTGATCCTGTACTCACACACACATGAGCGAAATTCCTGCGTGGGATGTTGAGCCGCAGAATGATGCCAGGAAGCTGGCTGGAAAACGGCGCCTCCACCACTTCCAGCCATGGTCCCTGAGAGCCTAGCGCAGAGTGGACTGTCTAGGCCGCCATCTTGGAATCGCCCCCGCGCTAGTGTCTCTGGAGCGACTCTTACCCTGAATTTTGGCTCTCCAGTGGCTAGAAGTAGCAGTCCCTGGTCTCCCTTTGGCTGGACAGCCGTGAGGGTTCCTGGGGGCAGATCAGGGCCCTCTGTGGCTCCTGCCAGTCCACAAGAACTCTTGTGTTAGGTATTATAAATAATCTAGAGATGACTTAAACTGTTCAGAAGTATGTATCTAGATCATACACAAATACTAGCCTAGCATCCATAGAATTTGGTCTCTACAGGGGCCCTGGAAATGATCCCCTATAAGCTGGGTTTGGTGGTGTATACGGGTAATCCCATCTACTCTGAGGCAGCAGCTGAGGCTAGAGGATTGAAAGATCGAGGCCAGCCTGGGGCACTTAGAAAGACCCTGTCTCTAAATAAAAAATAAAAAGGACTAGAGATATAGATCAATGGTAGGGTGATTTACCTGCCATTCACAAAGTCCCGGGTTCAATACCCAGTACAAGAAAGAAAGAAGATGGGCATGGTACAACCATACCTACCTCATAGAATTACTTTATGAAATAATGAATCCAAGCACAGCACATGGCTGAGCCCACTGTAAGCATTAAGTTACTACTGCTATATTCTTGTTTTTAGTATGATCCTCTTAATTATTGTGTTCACCTTCAGTTGGGGCATTATAATCCTCTCATCCACTCTACTTTTCATTTTGATTGATGGTGTTATTTAATTATAGACCTAGAAGAGTTTCTGAAATAGTCATGTCAATACCAAGACTAGACTCTGTGAATCTCTTCTTTTATTTTTGATAGGTAGTAGTGTTCATTGTCAGATAAATGTAAGTGCAATGAAGAAAAATAAAGCAAGGCAAATGAAGAGAATGACAAGTGATACTACTTTAAATAGAAGAATCAGGGAAAGTACTTTTATTTGCAATAGAGCTCAGGAGCTTTCAAGCCCAGGGACACTGGTGAAAGCAGAATTCTTATTATCAAACAATTAAAAGAAGACTCCTTGATTAAAAAAAAAGGAAAGAAAACTAGATGAGGAACTACAACTTGAACAGAGAAAGAACCACGAAATAAGTCAATAACAAAGAGACCTTCAGGGGAAAGCAAGCCACAAAAAGTAGCCCAGGAAAAGGACCCTACAGGACTGTGAGCAATTGATAGTTCAAAACTAACAATAAACTAGCAATTAGTGGAGGCTAACAGCTAGGTGTTATGTCAGTCTGAAGCTTAACTGAATTTTTGAGAAAATGGACAAGAACAGCTGGTTAAAACCACATATCATCATGATTTGGAAGAGAGGTCATGGAAACTGCACTTGTCCAGGGCTAGAATACCTAAGATTCAAAATCAGAGCAAACACACTACAAAGGAAAATCGACTTTACTAAAACTGCCCAACTGTCACTACTCAATAAATAAACTAGCAAGCAAACAAATAAGAATCTTCAAGAGAGGAAGCCAATCAGTTTATTTGTAGTTGCTACAATATCATTTTCGAAATACAATGCATACATTATCAAAATGACCAGTTTTAGCAAAAGAAAAAAAAGTTGAGACATTAAAATAAGTAGGAAAATGTCCATGAACAGGAAAAAACATGCAACAGAAACTCTTTGAGGGCCCAGATATTGGACATGACAGAAAAGAACTTCAATGTAGCTACTATAAATATCAAAGAACTAAATGAAAACCTGTTAAAGAAGTAAAAGAAGACATGGAAAAAATGCCTCATCAAATAGAAAAATCAATAGAAAATATCAAAGGGAAATTCTGGAGTTGAAAAGTAAATAACTGATAGAATTTATTTTAGAAGTTCCATAGTAGATTTGAGCTGGGAAAAGGAAGAATTCACAAATGTGAAGATAGATCAGTAACTATAATGTCATCTGAAGAACAGAGAAGGAAAAGAACAAGAACGGCATGACCAGCTCCATAGACACCAGCAAAAAGCCTCTGACAATATTCAACATCCTTTTACAAACAATAAACACTCAACAAACTAGAAGTAGCAAGGAATTTCCTCTATTTGATAAAAGACATCTACAAAATAAATTGCACAGCTAAAATCATACTTAAAGGTAAAAAGCTGAAAGCTTTCCCCCTGTGCCTAGGAAGAAGACAAGACTGACCATTTTTGGCACTTGCTTGTGTTTTTTGTTTTGTTTTATTTTTTGAGTTTTGTGGGGTTTTTTGTTGTTGTTGTTGTTACCAAGAATTAAATCCAGGGGTGCCTACCCACTGAGTCACTCCATAAGCCCTTTTTCATTTTTTATTTTAAGACAAGGTATTGCTAAGTTGCATAGGGCCTCACTAAGTTGCAGAGGCTGGCCTCAAACTGGTGATTCTCCTGCCTCAGCCTCCTGAGCCCCTGGGATTACAGATGTACACCACCATACCTGCCAGTGGCTCTTCTTTTAAACATTGTGCTGGAGGTTCTAGCCAACCAGTCAGATAATAAAAATAAATGAGACATCCAGATTACAAAAAAGAAGTCAAAAACATCCCCAGTTTCAAATGACATGAATCCACTAATAAATAAATAAAGTTGTATCTACAAAACTTAGTGGTGGTATTTCATATACAACAGCAATAAACAACCTGAAAATGAATTAAGACAATGACTCTGCTTACAATGGCATCAAAAAGAAAAAATACTTATGAGTAAGTTTCAGAAAAGAAATGCACAGCTTATACAGCAAGATTTTTTGCAGTGCAAAATATCATTGAAAACAAAACTATAGATCTATAAAACACCTTTGAAAGAAATTAGAAAAGACCTAAATCAATGGAAAATATCTAGTGTTCATGGTTCAGAGACTTAATGTTGTTAGGATTCTAATACTCCCAAAATTTATCTACCAATTCAATACAATCCTTTTTAAAATCCCAGCTGCCTTTTTTTAGGAAACGGACAACCTCATTGTAAAATTTATATATAAATAGCTTAGTCAAAATAATCTTGAAAAAGAAAAATTTGAAGCAATCATATTTCTCAATTTCAAAACTAATCAAGACAGTATGGTACAGCATGAAGACAGAGATATAGATAAGTAAAATAGAATTGAAAATCTGGAATTAAACTCTTATAGTCAATTGATTTTGCAAAAGGTGCCAAGACCATTCAATGGGGAAAGAATATAGTTATAATTGGATAATCCAAGCAAAACTGAAGGAAGTTGGATGTCCAAACCTCACACCATATACAAATAATTAATTCAAAATGCATTGAAGACCAAAACTTAAGGGTTAAAACTATAGAACTTATACAAGGAAACATATTTCAAATCTTTGAGTATTTGAATTAGGCAATGGTTTCTTAAGTATAGGACCAAAGCATAAGAAACAGAATTCAAAAATGTTAAATTGGATTTTATCAAAGTAAAGAGCTTTTTTTTTTAGGTCACATTATCAAGAAAGTGAGAAGGCATGTACTGGAAGAAAATCATATATCTGACAACAGCCTGGTATTCAAGATATGTAAAGAACTATTAAACTCAATAATAAAGACAATCCAATTCAAAATGGGCAAAGAATTTGAATAGAATTTCTCCAAAGAAGATATGCAAATATACATAATAAGCAGATGAAAAGACATTCAGTATCATTATGTATTAGGGAAATACAAACCAAAACTACATTGAGATGCCACTTCATACCTACTCTATTTGCTGGGTATGAAAAAAAAGAAAGGGGAAAGAAAGGAAGGGAAGAAGGAGGGTAGGAGGAAGGGATAAACAGAAGTGCTGGTGAGGATGTGGAGAAATGGGAACTTTGCTATATTACTAGTGGGAATATAAAATGTTGCAACCACTGTGGAAAACAGCTTAGCAGTTTCTCCAAAGTTAATCATTGAGTTCCTGCATAATCTAGCAATTCCACTCCTGGGTGTTATGTATGTCCAAGAGAATGGAAAAAAAACTTGTAGAAGAATGTATATTAGCAACAGTATTCATAATTGCCAAATTTGGAAATAATCCAAATACTGTCAGCTGATAAATGGACTTGTTATGGTTTGGATGTGAGGGTCCCCCAAAAGCTCATGTGTGAGACAATGCAAGGTTCAGAGAAGAAATGATTGGGTTATGAGAGCTGTAACCCAATTAGTAAATTAATCACCTGATGGGAGTAACTGAGTGGTAACTGAAGGCAGGTGGGGTGTGGCTTTGAGCTATATATTTGTATTAGGCAAAAATAGAGTGTCTCTCTCCCTCCCCCCCCCCTTTTTCTCTCTCTCTCCACCCCTCCCCACCTAATCATCATGTGAGCTGCTTACTTATGTAAGCACTCTTCCACCATGATGTTCGCCCTCACCTTGAGCCCCAAGGAATGGAGCCTGCTGTCTATGGGCTAAGACCTCTGAAACCATGAGCCCTTAAATAAACTTTTCCTCCACTACATGTTCTGGTCAGGTCCTTTAGAGACAGCAAGGAAAAATATAACTAAAACAGGACTAAACAAACTGTGGTCTATCCTTAGATTACTATTCAGCCATAAGAAGGAGTAAAGTACACACAACAAAATGAATGGGACTTCAAAATGTTATGGAAAGTCAAAGTAGAAAGGTCACAGATATTCCAGGATCCCTTGTATCTGAAATGTCAGAACAAGCAAAGTCAGAGGAGAGCCGTGGCTACCAGTGGTTGAAAGGAGAGCATTGAATGAGATTCAGTCAATGAGATGGGCTTCTTTTTGGACCGATGGGAATGTTCTGGAGATAGATAGCAATGACAGCTACATAACATTGTGACTATGCTAAAAAAAAAAAAAAAAAAAACACTTGGCAAAAGTTTAAAACGGTGGATATTATGTTATGTGAATTTTTAAGTTTTAAAGTATTTTTCAGGACCTTGGGTTAGGGGAAGATTCTTAGATATAACACCAAAACACAAATGACATATATACACCTAAAAGAGGTAAATTGAATTTAATCAAAAATGGCTTCAAAGGACAATAAAGAATGTTCTAAAGTTAGATAGTGGTGATGGATGACTGTATAATGCTGAAAATACAATAAAAACTACTGGATTCTTTGGTATAGGAATTATATCTCAATAAGGATGTTAAAACAAAGAGCACTATGGAGTAGAGAGGCAAGAGAGGAGGCAGGAAGCCCTGTTCATAGGCATTTCCATTTATCTAAGGGAAAGACACTGAGTTCCTGGCCAAGGCATGCAGAGGTGCAGGTAAACATCTGTGACTGGATTCAAGAGACATGTAGTGGAGGACATCTGCAAAAGTACGAAAATAAACATGGAGATAAATAGCATGAGTCTGTAAATGAACATGCTATTGGAATAATTTACTCTAATGAGCTCTTCAGAGAATAACTGTCAGATAAATCTAAATAAATAATGAGAATCTGCTCTTTTGACTAAGATGTAAAGCTAGTCAGTGATTGTTCTGCATAAAAAGCTACATCTTTCTTGATTGCTCTTGGCAACTGCTCAGAAATTCTCAGTTAATTGTTTTATTGTGGAGCAGGAAGTTTTGCCATTTCTTCTAAAACTTCCTTCCCCCAAGTAGGTTTTTTTGTGGGGGAAATGGAAGGGGAATAAGCCCAACACAGGTGCTCAGGGCTCATATTAGCAAATAGAAAGTCATTCATGTCAAAATAGAGGTTTAAGGCTATTAACATTATTAACTTCCAGGATTCAATAAATGCAGGTCTGAACTTTTAAAGCATTTTTTATCTCTCATCTTCCATAAACTACAATAGATAGCAAAAAAGAAACAAAAGGATAAGTCATTGTTTTCTGTAAATATAAGTTCATTTTCAGGTCGCAAGTCATATCTGCTGACATGCATTCTACCATATAAGACATTAAAGGTATATTTTACTTTTAGGCTTATATCTTATACTTCAGTGTCAGCTTTAGATACATCAGCAAAACTCATACTTTTAATCCATGGCTCTCCTTTTAATTATTGATTTCTTTACACAATGTACTAAACCCTATATCTGTACCTGAGATTGTCTCATTTGAAACTCATTTTTCTAAATATCATTGTAACATCTGGTTTACTGTGTTTTCAGAATTAAATAGCCTAAAGGGAAAATGCTTTGCTGAGTTAACAATAAAAATGTTTTTTTAAATCCTATTCTGGAAAATGCAATTGATATAGGTTATTAAAAATTTTAGTTGACTGTGATTATCCCTGGATTTTATATTCATGATGTCAAAGCACATGTTCTAGGTATTTCATTATTACTAGATAGTGCTTTATTTTGTTCTGTTTTGTTCTCCATAGTTCTGCTAAATTGGTGTTGAGTTCAATACTAATATCAAAACTAATGCACTTTTATATTTAACATTTATACTGCAGGAGAATTTGAATGTAGGAGATTTTTAATGTGATAAGCTCTGCAAAATGTTTATAGGAATTTGAGGATCTGAAAATCAGATACCTTCAGGACAGATAGCTTTTTGTTCCAAAAAGAATTTAATATAGCTTACACAAATACAATATAGCAGATAAATTAAATTCTAGGTAAGTAAAAATCAGAGAAAGGATTGATTAATAAAGTTAAGGAAAGAAAATAGTAGGTCCTCACAAGAAACTCTCCGTGGAAAATTCTTAAAATCAAGTACATTATATGCTTTTGCTATATATATATATATATATATATATATATATATATATATATATATATCCATTTAAGTAGACTCCAGATATAACCAGAGAGTTATACCAATTGGAAGGAGACTCCACCTATTTAGATAATAACCCTTTTGATTAAATTGCTCTACATTTCTTTCCATGACAACTAAATTGAGTGGAAAGAACATTAACGTTACTTTGTGCTTATGATAGGGCTTGGTCCACTTTCATACATTGATTTCAAATATTTAGGACACCAAAAACTCCAAAATGTTTCTTTTCCCCCCTCAGTGGTAATGTCAGTAACAGCAATAGCAACACATTTAACTCCAAAGATGCCAGGCCAAGTCATTACTACAAATAAGAAAATAAAACATCCAGATACATATCAAGGAGCTAAGATAGAAAAGCAAAGAAATAGAGATGAAAAACATTCATAATTACCCATAAATATATTACTAATAACAAGCACTCCATAGCACACTGTAGGTACAGAGCCCTTCATTTTCTACTCTGATAGCATTTCAAGCAGGAGATGAGGTATTTTTGTTGCATATTCTCATCATATATCCCTCTTTGGAAAAGTGTTATATCCAAATGCAGTGCTGTGAATTCAGTGGGTAAACATTTCCAGTGATTTAATCTCAGAGAAGGAAGTATTAGAAAGCATGATAAATTATACTTTAAGATATAAATATGTGATGGGTAGGTAGATGAATATTTAAATAGATTGAAGCCACTAATTTTTAAGTATATATTTCATTTACCTCAGACATTGTACCTGGTGCTTTGCATAATTTGCTCCTCATAATAGAACTATTTCTCTCATTTTAAAAATGTTTTAAGAGTGAGGTTTATTATTATCCCAAGGTCAAATGGGGACAGACTAAAAATCCAACCCAGGCTTGTCTGTCTCCAAATCTTGTGCATTTTGAAAATCATTACATCATGCTCTGACTTATAATATGAACAATTAAAAAGAAAATGTTTACTGGGTTCCAATGTGTTTACACTTTGATTACATGTTATGTGTTTTAAATAAATGATCTCATTTGTGCTAAGTAGTATTTTATAGATGAGGCTCAAAAAGGTCAGACATTAGTTTTATGACTATCAAATCTTTGGGGTCCTTGGGGACCTTCCAAATCCAATTATTTGCTAAATGATTTCTTTACTTTTTAAAATTATAACAATGCATAGGATGGTAAGAACAATATCTTTTTTATCTTCTTCTTCTTAACTTCTAGAGGCAACTGAATCACAAAGAATTCAGTGACTTAGAAGGTCTCTGTAGGCAGGCAGTGGAAAAAATTATAGCTCTTGGGTCTCTGTCATACTATTTCTCTGGAATGCTCCTCACCTGAAAAGGCTACAATCATTGTTAATTCCAGGGCTCATGGTGCCTCCAGGATTTTACCCAGGCTTTTCTGCCCCTGGTGATCTCCAAGGAGGCCCAGAGACTGCTGCTTGGAGAAATAGTGCCTCTCTTCTAATGTGAAAGACCATGAGGGGTCTGTTGGCACTGTGGGTTTTTTCCTGTCTTTCGTTTGTGTTTGTGTGTGTGTGTATGAGAGAGAGAGAGAGAGAGCATGCTCACAAACAAGTGCATGTGTGAGTGTATGTGTTTGTTAAAAACAAAATCTTAATAAAAGACACTTTGGGGAGATAATATGTTGCTTAACTTCAGTTCAAAAATAGGTTGGTTTTTCAGCCTGTAATAAAAAGGAATCTCCAAAGATATAGAAACCTGACTAAAAAGTTCATGACAAAGTACTCAGAAGCAGAGTATGGGGGCTGGGGTTGTGGCTCAGTGGTAGAGCACTTGCCTAGCACATGTGAGGCACTGGGTTCCATCCTCAACACCACATTAAAAAATAAAAAAAGTAAAATGAAGTTATTATGCTTAAAAAAAAAATGCAGCAGCAGCAGAGTTTGTGAACTCCCAAGAAGAAAACAAGTGATTTTCAGAACAGGGTTTGAAGAAAATTCAGCCTCCAGATCTGAACACCTGTATGTACAATGAAAACACAAAGACAGGCTCTTGACTGGGCTCCACAGGGGAGCAGACAATTCCTCCTATCATGATGTGCGTAATGTGCACTATTACAGGAGAGCAAAGCAGGCCCAGTGCCTGTGCTGAGCTCTAACACCAAGTGGACAAGGTAGACAGAGCAGCTGAGGACATTTACATAAACCTCGTTCCTATGTGCTTTAGTAAAAATAGCACACACTGAACATGCTAATCTGAGTTACTTACCTTTCCTGATCTGTAAATTGATGACAAAAAGTAATAACAATGACAACTATGATCTGACAAATCTCCCTGAAAGATTAAAAGAAGATACATGTGTGAGTATGTGAATATAATAGCATGCAAATACACTATATATTACACTTTATAACTATAGTATATATGTTAAATTTATGCTCTACATCTAGTATGCATTGTACAAATTTATATGTAGTATATATATAAATTCATTATATATAGTATGTAAATTTAGACTAGTACACTAAATATATATACACATATACATATATATACATTTTTGCCATAGTTTGAATATTGACTGTCCCTCAAAGGGCTATGGGTGAAAGGTGTGGACTCCAGTCTGTGGTACTGTTGGGAGGTGGTGGAGCCTTTATGTGGTAGGGTCTAGTGAAAGGAAGTTAAGTCACTGGGGGTATGTCCCTTGATGTGGATATTGGGACCCTGGCCCCTTCTCTTTCTCTCTTATTCCTGGATGCCATGAGGTACTGTGAATAGGCCTCATCTGCTACATGCTTCTGCCATGAGGTACTGTGCCACCACAGGCCCAAAGCAACAGGACCAAACAACCATAGACTGAAACCTGAGAAATTGTAAGCCAAAATAAATCTTTCCTCCTTATAAGTTGTTTATCTCAGGTATTCTGTCACAGTGGCAGAAAGTTGACTAATACATACAGAATATATATTATACCTATAAAATATGCATTTTATATATACATATTACAGGGTAGCCAGCAACTCACCAGGGAATTCTTGCCTGCTGAGAGAGATAAGCCTCCTGAGAAATTAAAGTCTAGAACAATTAGTAAAGAACAAAAAACAAAGTCAGAAAAGGTAGTTTCAGAAGTTGGAACCCTTGATAGGTACATTCCACATAGGAGCTGGTGCTAGACAACAAGAAAATGGCTCCCATAGTTTATCTAAGGGGGTACATCAAAGGCAGGGATAAGATTTCAAGGGGGGAGTTTTACTTCTTGATGTCTTGCAGTCAGCAGGTTGATTGGCATCTTGACAGGTCAGACCCATCTCAGAGGGGCTGTGTGGCTACAGCAGGTCACCCCATCTCTGGTGCTGTGTGGGACCTTTGGCAGAGCTTGAATAGGGCTCACAATGAGTCAGGGCAGTCAACTGGAGGAAACATCCACTGGTCATTCCCAGACACCAGTTTCTCCTATTCAATAGGCTGCAATGCTCAATACTCCACTCACAGCCCACGGGCAGCTCTCTACACATACATAATATATACATTCTTAAAGCACTTAGCACAGTATTTATACATTCATTCATTCAAACACACAATAAGTGCTTGTTTCCTAGGATTTTTGCTCAATTCTTTCCTTCCTTAACCTCATTTTTGTCCAAATACTTGAGATAGGTCTGAAATTCCTTTTTCTCTTTTCATTTGGATTAAAGTGCGTTTTGATGGTTTAAAGAAATCATCATCTCTTGCCTGCTACTACAGGAGTGATGACTTAGATGTTTCTGTCACCTCTGTATGCTGCATCTCCAGAGAATAAACAGCTTGCATCAGAGGGTGGCAGAGGTTTGTTACCTCACCTTGTGAGTCACAGAGGAAAAACAAGAGATGAGACAGCCTTCCTCTGACTGTGTGCTACTTTCTGAAAACTCCATCCTTGCCTCCAACAACCAGATTTGCTCAACAACCCACAATATCACCTCATTCTGTGGATATCAAACCAGCCTAGCTGAATTGTTGTTACCTTTATGTTAGGGTCAGATTATGTTTTCCAGAAGATTCAATTGTCAGGAATGGCCTCAGTGGACACTCTCTCCTTGTTCTGGGCCTCAGGGCCTCCCATCTCTAGTGCTCTTGAATACCCAACAGCACTGTCAGCCACTCCAGAGGGCTCCAGACACCACACAACTTCACCCTCAGTGAAGTCCTGATCAGCCTTCGGGACTCAGCCAGTTGCTTAGGAAAGTTGGATCTCCTTGTTATATTCTAAAAAAGAAAAGATAACAAAACAAACAAGAAAAAAAAAACCCTATACTTTTTTTCTCAGAGCACTTGTTACAGGTTGCAATTGTGTATATGTGTGTGTGAAAGGGGTATTTAAATAGCTACCTTTTCCACAGCTGCAAGTTGCAGACTGGTCAGAACTTTGTGTTTTCTTCTCTAATGTATCAGTGTAGTTTGAGTACCATACACACCATAGGCGCACACACACACATTTGTTTAACACAGTTTCAGTAATGGCCCATCAAAAAGAATCATTCCCATAAATATTCCTAAGCCTCAGCTCCACCTAAGGTGATGCCAAACTTGTCCCCATAGCAGGAACTTGAACTGGAACAGTGAATAAAATAGCCAGGTCTTGGGAAAAGTCAAGGTTGAAGATTCTATAATGGTCAGTCTTTTTTAAACTATTTAATAACACATTATGAACGGTGCTAGCGTGCATAGAACACCTAGGAAAACATAAGTTGTTCTCTTTGCTTTGTGACTAAGTAGCCTGCTTTTCTAAACAACATCAGACGCACAGAAAAGGAAACATGTCAATCTCTGGAGCTCCTCTGTGATGTGCAGAGCACTTTATCTATGCCACTTCCTTCAAGGAAAGGATTGTCTTTTCTACTTATTCCACATCCCCTAAAGCATCTGTCAGTCCAGGACACATAGCAAGAATTTATAAATGCTTGTCAAATTATTGCATATTTGAAAAGAGGAAGCCTATGCCATATGGGCAACTATAGCAAAACCAAAGTTGACTTATGAGAATGCATTTCATATTTATGTGATTTAGAAAAGAGAACAGTAACTGGGATAAGACTCTGAAAATTGGTAAACAAATGTTTCCTTTAGACTATATCAGAAAATGTCAAAATAAAAGGCAATTAGGAATATGTGTTAATTCTAAATCTTAGCTAACTGTGCAAAGGTAAGATCACCAAATTTCAGTGGGTCAGGACAAGGGACCTTAGTTATGTGGGACCTCTGGAAATATTCCCTAGAGAATCCCTTGGGCTTCACAATAGGAATGATGCCTTGATTTTTTGCCATTGTTTACAAAGGAAAATTCCAAGCAAGTACAGAAATATAAAGAATGGTACAATGAACACTACGTACCTATCACTTAAGTTTCAATAATTTTAAATGAGACATTTCCTCTTTCATTTATCTTTCCATCATTTTTCTCATAAAATCAGATTATTTTGAAGAAAATCAAAGATACTACAGCACTTCATCCATAAATGTGTCATTCCTAAAAGATGATTATTTTAACATAACCATAATACCTTTATCACACCTTAAAAATAATAATAATTCCTCAAAATCTTCAAATACACAATCAGTATTCAGATTTCCAAAAATGGTACATAAATGTTGTTACTGGTTGCCACGTATGGTTTTTGTTTTGTTTATTTTTTGTTTTTTGTTTTTGTTTTGTTTATTTCTAGATTTTCCTTCTTCGTGTCCACTCCAAACAAGGTCCATATCTCCTTTGTCTCCCTTAATCTACAGTCCACCTCCTTCTGCCACATTGGTATGTTTGTGATTTGTCTTTTGGGTCATTTGCTCTGTAAAGTCGTCTACATACTGGATTTTATTGACAGGTCACTGGCTATGGTTTGACTTGGTCTCCCTTTTCCTGGGTTTCCTGTGCAGTTGTAATTAGAGTCAGAGGCTGGACAGGATTCGGATTTGATATCTCTGTTTCATCACTGGTGTTGTGTGCTTCCTCTTGCATCCCATCAGAGGGTAGGGGATACCCAATTGTCTTTTTTTTTTTTTAAATATTTTTTCATAGTTGTAGATAGACAGCATGCTTTATTTTATTTATTTTCATGTGGTGCTAAGGATTGAACTCAGTGCCTCATGCATGTTACGCAAGCGCTCTGCCACTGAGCTACAGCCCCAGCCCCCCCAATTGTCTTTTTTGTTGTTAAAGGTGGTCAGGAGACTCACCTTGGTCCGGTCCTTGTGAACATTTGCTATCCATTATAAAGTTTTTGTTAGCTTTTTGTCAATGATTATAGCTCACCAAAGCTCATCACCTGGAATTTTTTGTTTTTTAATATTTTTTTAGTTGTTGATGGATCTTTATTTTATTCATTTATTATTTGTATGTGGTGCTGAGGATCGAACCAGTGCCTCACACAGGCTAGGCAAGCACTCTACCACTGAGCTACAGCCCAAGCCCCACCTGGAGTTTTTTAAGAACAACATTTTTTCACCAAATGAATATGAAAATGCATCTGTGTGTGTGTCTGTCCGTCTTTTGGTTACTCTCATGAGTGGCATACGGAGTTAATAATTACTCGGAGGTGGACTGTCTTTAAATGCAAATGTATGTTCAATCACAACAATCATCAAATATAATTAATTAATACAAAAAGTGTTGGGTGTGCTGGAGCACCCCAACTAGCATTTGATGCACACTAATTAAACACTCTAGGTAAGTTACACCTAGATCCTAGGGCAACTAAACACTATCTGCAATTCACACAATTCTAGGACAACTAAACACTACAATTAATTCACACAATCCTAGGACAACTAAACACTACAATTAATTCACACAATCCTAGGGCAACTAAACATTACAATTAATTCACACAATTATAGGGCAACCACGAGCCCCAAAGTACCTCCAATGCCAGGTGACTTCTCTTAGCCAAAGAGCAGACATTGTCCTTGTCTGGTGGTTCTCTTCAGCAGACAGCTGGACATCAGGGAATGGTGGAGCTGATCCAGGGATGGACAGCGAGGTGGCTGGTCTCACTGGTGTCCTTGGAGCAAAGCCCAAAAATGTGGCAGGACAAGCAGTTTAAAAGCAGTTCCAAGTTGGTAGTGTGAGCTGGTGATTGGTTACACCCAGTAAAAGCCAATGTTCAATGGTTATGTCCTGTGAGATAGTATAATTGCAACTGGGCCTTTCTTTGCGCATGTGCATGGACTGAGCTCCCTATCATTTGTAACCAGTAGGCCTGCTATTAGGTGCCCCTTGCAGCCTTCGATTGCATGGGCTTGGCTCTCTATCAATCATAGGCCTATGGTTAGGTGCCGTTTATAGCCCCCATCAATTGCAAGCAGGCATGACTAAGCAAGTCAATGGCTGCTGTTACTTATAGCCAGCAACCCAGTGAGTCCCCAGCATGTTCAGGCATGTCCATGGCATATGCTCCTTACAGTTACTTTTACTTATAGCTTGTACACAAATTGCATATTAAATGACTTTCCTTTTGGTTACCCATTGTCAGAATGATTGGGTCACTATGCATCTTCCAATGGTGTTCATAGAGCTTCATTGGTCTCTTTCTCGTGGCTTTAAACACATTTGAACATATTTGAGCATATGTGTGTAGTTATCATCCTTGTTTAATGGTTCAGTTATCCCACCTTTTAAGATGAGTGGGAACCAATTCAAGTCAGGGTCCTTTAGATATGATCCCAGTGGTTTCCAATGACTTTTTTACTTTCAAGATTGAAGTTTTAGGCTTATTTTGTACATTGCTACTACAGACCTGGAATCAGTAATTTCTCCAAGGATCCCTGATTCTTTTTATGAGAATTGGGATTTAGGGAATAGTCTTGATGCTTGGAATGATCATTTGCTCTGAGCTGGTAATTTTGCTAGCCCTTTTCAGAGGACAAAATTTGAAAATATGTAACTTTTTAAAGAGAAAATGTATCAAGTGTTTATTATAGAGTTCACACTAATACAATTCCAATTTGAGAACACCAGCTTTTGTGCAATTTGACTTTAATATTTGTATCTCTTTCCTCTTATATTTGTATCTCTTAATTTGCATTTCTTTCCTCTTATGTTGAATCTAATTATTTAACATTAACATAATTTCCTATAGTTAGCCTAATTATTAGCATAATTTCCTGTACCTTAAAACATATGTACATGAACATACACACACCTATATATACACATACTTGATTTAAAAGAATAACAATCTCAATAATATTATTAACAATATGATTACTAAAAACAGCTTATGTCATTGTTCTTAGGTTATATTCCACACAGTACATTATCAAATAATTGTTTTAAAATCACTTGAAACAAATTTTCTCTGTTTGGTACAATCACCAACTCAACCCTGAGTTAGGCTCACTCATATCATTTTGCCTTCTGTTACTTAGATTAAATCTTGTTTCTAATTATGTAAACAGTACATATGATTCCAAAGTCAAATCTACTAAATAAAATATGTGCTAGGAATTCAATCTTCCATCTTTACCCCTTCCATCTCTTCCACTCTATTTTCTCCTAACCACCTAGAGAAAATCATTGGTTTTTAAATGTAAGCAAAAGCAAATACATATGTATATATTTGTATCTTCCCTTTTCTTAGGTAAAAGCATAGTTTGCACACTTCAAGATTAAGATTAATGTTTAAGATTTTTGTATTTTATTTTGTGTTTTTAAGTATCTATAGTTCCTTTTTTATACAATGAATGGGTGATGTTTTTAATAACAAAAGGCAATAAAATGTGTGATCCCAATCATGAATGCAATTGTCCCAAAATAATTGTGGTGACCTCTGGATGAAAGAAAGGGCTGCGGGGATTTTCATTTACTTCCATAGGCTTTTCAGTATCTCTCTATAATGAGAAGGTAAAACTTTCATAATCTGAACAAAGAATACTCTTTTTAAAAGCAGCACTGAGACACACTCTGTTGCTCTTATAATATAGTCCCATGTTTAGTTAAAAGATAAGTAAATTTCTTTCATTATCTGGCCCTTGCTCACAGCAAACCAACTCTCCTGCTGCCTCCTCTACTGGAGTCCAAGTTTGGATAGAACCATTCTGTTCGCTGAAAACAGCAAAAGCCCTCTGGGTTTTTGCTCTGGCCTGCATGCACCTTCCTCACTCCTTTCCACTCTTCTGCTGAATGAAAGGGCTCTCCTCACACTTCTCCACACAGCTTACAGTTAGGCGCCCTGAGCATAGCTGCCTCAATGCAATAATTGCAGCCTGTCCAAGTTTCTGTTTGCTTGTCTGTTTCCATCCCTTCAGGACAGTACCTAGTGAGTGCTTAATTTTTACTATCACTAATGGCGATGATCAGCAATAAGACAAGGGATGAAATCCGCCCTCCATGTGCCTTGTAAGTCTTGTTTACTTTATATTATCGAATCCTAACCAAGATTACAACCCTCCTTTTCCAGGGAACGATATCAACACCCAAAGAGTTTAGGAACTTGGATCACCCCAATAGTCCCCCACACATAATCAAGGCAAATAATTATGGAATAAAAGTACATTCATAGTCCATGGCCATTTCTCCAAAGACACAACTAGATGAAGAACTGAGCTAAGTGTGTGGATCTTTAAAACTAAAGGCACCTTGCTAGGAGGATAGGATTGGGAGTGGAAATGGGAAATGTTATTTGTTGCCTTTTCCTTTGTGTCCTGAATTATTTCAGATGGCTCCATAGAGTGACTGGATTCATCTGCATTGAAAACTCTTAAGAATTTATATAGGTTGGACCCAAACAGAATAATGAACTGAATCCTCCAAGGCAGTAAGGCAGAAGCCAACGTAAAAGATGATTTCTGTGTGTTACTTGGCCTTTATAGAATAAGCCATGATGAGCTCCTAGAAAATGCATTATTGATGTGCTATAATAAGGAGAGCTTTCTTTCTCTCTTTTCAAATAATGATTTATTTTATATTAACTGTGCTATGAAGCATTGCCACTAAAGGTTGTTTTGCAGCACAAGTGAATTGTATTTGATTTCATACCATGCCTTTTCTGTCTATTGCAGTAGCCCTCATGTTTTGTCAATGAGGTTTTATTCATGTCACTATTCGATTTCTCATTCTGCACAGAATCAATGGATTCAAGATATTTTTCTTTCCCAATCATACCCTTTGTTCCCTACCTTCAGTTTTCTTCAATTGCCAAGTGATTCCTGATTAATTTGTGCTTGCCTCCATGTTTCATTTATTTCATCTCCTTCCATACAAAATAATAGGCTTTAATTGTGCTATGGCTGAGAAAAGTTGTTTCAGAATAATTAAATATTTTGTTTTTCAAAGTGAAGCCTATAGTTAATATATTAAAACTATTAAAATCCACAGCTCCATTCTCTTATTGTACATGCAAATTCCAATTGCCTGCCAGTTGTTACCGGAGTACCAGGACAAACAAACTCACAATCCAAATGAAGGGATTTTATTTAGAATACCAATTAGATATGAAAAGTTAATTACAGTTTGATATAAAATTTATGAAACCAAATTATACAATTATTAGTAATTTTCTTCCCTGACTACATTTGGTAATGATATATTTGTTTTCTACTTAGCATTCAGTCGGCACTAACTTATAAATACACAGTTGCAAGTGTCTATCCCTTTTCTTTCTACACTGGAAAGTCCCCTAGCCAGGCACTGTGCTAGACATGGTCCCTAATCTCATGGTCTAGGAGGATGAAGATGAAATCACACTAATGCATGTATAATTATAAAACAAGATGAGTGCCCTAAGGATGAAGAACACAGCACAGGAGCTTCTCTGAGCTGGGACAGTCAGCAGAGACCTAAGGATGTAACAGAGTTAACACATCTTGCCCTCCACACCTCACCTGGAGGTTCACTCCCTGCACTCAGGCACACACTCCTCTAAACCCTTAGACTGCAGTCCCTGGCAAGTCTGCAGGATTTTTGTCCTGTCTGTAATTATACCCAGACATTCTCCCTATTAAATGCTTGAGGTAAAATCCTCCTAGACCTAACCTGATCTGAATTTTAACTTGCAGTGCTTTGTCCAGTTACAGAATCTTCTGCTTCTGCTGTTGACACTGAGGAACACCATATTTGCAGATTCAAAATATGAAGTTTCCTGTTGGAAGTGGTTACCCATCCACCAGTGCTTTATTTAGGATGAGTGGCCCAAAGTATTGGAGTATCCATAAGTGGGAGAGGGTATGCAACAATAGCAGGGCAATGTGACAGTGTCCAGGGGCTTTGAGCAGCAATGAGCCAGTGCTCCTGGAAAACTCTGTGCTGTTTCATTATTGCTTACAAATAAACACTTTGTGCCTTCACACACACACACACACACACACACACACACACACACACACGTCTGTCATGTAAAACATATACACTTAATTAGAAATATTAGGAAAAGAGTGATGAAGCAAGATGCTTGTGTCCATCTTGGAAAAGCTTAAGCCAAGGAAGAACTAAATGAGTAAAAGGGGGTAGGAAATGATGTTTTGGTAAATATACATGGTCAAGGCAGACACTGCACTTGGGAATGGACTGGATTCAAAGTTTAGTGAGGTCATGTTAGGTTCTATATGACTTTAAGCAGGTCAAGGATCATCTTGCAGAATTATTGCAATTATTGCAAAACACAAATCAAAACTTGTTCAAGGTCACCTGTCTTTTAAGTGACACTCTAAATTCAAACTCATTCATCAAGAGTTCTTTTTATATCAATTAGGTAGAAAATGTTGAAATTAAATGCATGATGAAAAAATCCAGAGTTCTTTAGTGATGGCAGGAAAGGCCCATGGAGAAGGTCCTGGGTAGGGATGAAAGGTCCCAAGTTCTGGTAATGGAGGACCACTAGCATAGTGCCAGGCTGGTAAGCTACACTTCTTTGGATAGAACCAATTATTCCCAAGGTGAATAATGGGCTGTATGATATTTAAATGTAACCCATTCTCTAGATGATCATCTCTGATTTAGAAGCTTGATGGATAGATGATGACCACACATTTTTCCTCAATAAGAACATTGTGATTGGCTTCTTAGTTCTCCCATCTCTTTAACTAGCTTTAATCCTCATTTCCATAATATTGTGCACTACCTGTTTAACAAATATCAGTTTACTATCTTGATTTTTCTTTTTCCTAGATAAATATTTGATCAATCATAATGTCATATCAATGTAGTATTTGTGTAGAAAAATATATATGTAGGGCTGGGGTTGTGGCTCAGTGGTAGAGCACTTCCCTAGCACATGTGAGGCACTGGGTTTGATCTTCAGCATCATATAAAAAATAAATAAATAAAATAAAGGTACTGTGTCCATCTACAACTAAAAAAATTTTTTTAAAAAGAAATATATGTAAATACTAGCTTCCAAGATATTTGCATAGGCACAGAGAGAGCATTTAATCCTCATTACAACACTTTCAATCCTGGAAGTCTGTATTATTATCACCATTTTACACATGGATAAACAGACACTCAAAATCAAGGTCATATAACTCGGGTAACCCATAGAGTATTTGGCATGAAGTTATTGCAGTTTAATATCTAAGTCTGCTACTGTTGGAGGAGGGTGAAATTTAATGATGCTCCTCCATACTACCACATAATGATACAATTAGGGGATCTGTTTTACATTAATCTTCCCACTCCTATCACCAGAACATCCAGAACTTTGATCCTGCAGAACACAGCTGGTAGAGCAACCATAAACAGCAGAAAATAGGGAGGTGAGGAACAATCTGCAGCACCTCAAGCCACTCCCAAGGCTAACAAGCAGTAGCTAAAAACCGTGGAAAGGATCATAAGGCAGAAAAGGATATTCCTCAAGAGTATGAGGGACAAGACCAACCAGGTGCAAAAAGAAATGGAATAAGACTCCACCAGAGATAGACCATGAGGTACCAGTCACACAGCAAGTAGGGTCTGCACATGAATATCTGGACATCTTGCATTTTCCTTTAGCGCTAATTAAGTGTAACCATAGTTTTTCCATCAATTTGTACCTAGTTTTTAACACAGATGAAAGCTGATGCTTTCTATCTACAATTCTGATTGTCATCTTCCTAAGGTCCTAAATTGAAGTACCTCATGCAAGTGTTGTTTCATGCCCCCCACTGGACACTCAAATAGCAAGAGATGCTACTAGGTGGCCACCAAGAACAGGTCCTTGATTTGTTCACCGTAGTGACTGAGTGCACAAGCTACAGCTGGTTAGTGGGGCAAGTATGGAAGGAAATTATTTTAATGGAAGGAAAGGAAATGGAGAAGAGAGGAGATAACAGATACACTGCAGGGGACCAGTGTCCAGGGACCATGATATCAGAAAGAATAGAAATATTTAATGGAAGTTTTTAAAAATTATTTTCTGGTGTCAAATTGTTTGGTATAAACACCCTACTCTGCCCTCTAAGACTCTTCAGGAAAGTATGCATTGTCCTCAATGCTTTTCTATTAATGGATTCTTATCAGGGATCATCAAGTACTGAGCTGGCATCTGGGTTGGTACTGGGCACAGACAATATTCTTCCAGATGCAGCAGCTCAGGGAGATGGCATCATTGACACAGGTGGGGCATTTCAGTGGGGGAATATCCTTCATCATGCTTAGAGTCAAGATTCTAATGTTCTTAAAGAGGTGAGAAGGAAGTGAAGAAAGAAAAAGAAGGAAGGAAGGAAGGAAGGAAGAAAGGAAGGAAGGAAGGAAGGGAGGGAGTGAGTGAGTGCAGCCCCCAGGGTTTGTTTCATTTCTCTTTGGATGTGCGGTTTCATAATTGAGCCTAAGTATCTCCAACCTCATAGTTTTGTATTCTCTACTACACTGTATACATACAACATAATCCTCATTTCTAAAAGTCAGTCCACTGCAAAAACTCAGCCTGTGCTGATTTCAGAAAACAGAGTATAATCAGCCTTCCATCAGGTTTTCATCACTATAATGAAATGACTGAGATAATCAAATGATAAACAAGTAAGGTTTATTTGGCTCACAGTTTTGAAGATTCTAGTTCATGGTCTATTAATCCCATTGCTTTGGGCATCTGATAAAGTAGCGTGTCCTGCAGGAAGCAATAAGGAAGAGGATGATCCAGGTTCCTACAATCCTTTTTGAGGACACACCCCCAGTGAACTAAGGATCTCCCATAAAGTCCCACCTCCTAAAGGTTCACACTAACACCACCTCCCAACACTACCCTGGGAACTGAGCCTTCAACATATGGAACTTTGGAGGACATTAAATATCTAAATCACATCACAGAGGAAACACTAATGGTCCCCCATAACCCAGTGAAAACATCTGAACTCCCAGAGAGACTTTCCCAGCCTCCCACCAAACAGCTAGAGACAATTACCGTAATTTTATTTTCTACTTCTTGGAACAATCTATTCTACAAAGGTTGTCTCCTTTGCAACTTTCCTTTGTCTTGCTTTCCAGTAACCAGTGTCCTTCACATTTTTCAAGTCTCTGCTTGCATCATCCCACCCCTTCCGGAAGGGGCTCCCAACTTCCTTCCAATTCTCCTAGATCTCTGCACATCTATTGCCTGCCTCTATGTCTCAGTCACCTTAAGACATCTGTGCATGCCCCTTATAGACATAGCATAGCATAGAGATATAATTGGTTCCCAAAAAATGTTGGTCTCTTTGAATTTAAAGATGATGTGCCTGTGAATTTATGTGCAGCAAACCAAATAATTTGTCTCAACAAAATGTTCCCTCTAAAAGGTTCTCTCCTGGTAGACAAAATCATATTGCAATGACCTAACACTGAATTTAGACACTACGATCCCAGCATGACTCTTTTATAAGTGGCTCCTATATATGCTGGTTCAGAAATGGCCTACCCAACCAGATTTGTTTCTGCTAGACTTAACTAAAGGGATGAAATGATACGCCAAAAGGAAAACTGCCATCAATCTTGCTTTACACCTCAGCTCAACAGTGGAGGCCATGTGCCAGCCAGCTCCTGTGTAACAATAACCAGATCACTGAGTTTTTGCAGTAAGTCATGAGCTTGGGTGGGCACATGACAGAAGCTCAGTGGTTGCCTTGAGAAATATGCATGGGGAGATGCTCATGGGATTCCAGCCTCTTAGCCAAGGTCCTCTTTACACTGGGAGAAATCATAACATCCACAGGTTCATGGGTAGCAAACCTAAAATGAAGATAAATGAAGTGCCCCACCAATTTAAATGATATCCATTTATTCAGTGAGCACTTACACCCAAAGGGAAACAAACATAAAATTACAAAGTGGTTTATATCCTTTCCCTTATTTGCTATTGCCAACAGTATGCTTCAAGGCTGAACACTGTCTTCCTTTAAAAGGCCTCAAAGAACTTCTCAGATGGTATCCGGACACAAATATCCCTAACAAAAGAGTGGATACTTCCAAGTGATATATCTTGTCCTTGCTTCAATAGGCTTTTTCAAGTTCAATATCCCTTGAACTTGAGAGAGGAAGTTTTTGAAGCAAAAAAGCAGGCTAGAGAGATTTGGCAGAAAGAAAGGAAAATAAAGAAAGCCTGAAAGAAAGAGAGCAAAAGAAAAAAGATAGTGACAAGAGAGAAAGGAATGGAGGTAGAGGCAAAAATGGAGACAGAATGATGTACAGAAGGATACATGAAGGACGTACAGCAGAGCAAGCTGAGAGACTGCTCAGGCTGGTCCAGAACAGCTTCCATCCCTGCCCCAGAGCTGCTGTGGGTTAAATGACATCTAAGACCTTTTTTCCCTCCTGAACACGGCTCCCTCTGCTGTCTGGCTACACTCCCTGCTCTCTTCCCTCCCTCAAAACATATCAGCCCTAAGGCATGGTACCCAAGTGAGTCCCAGCCTGGAGTGGGAGCAGCAAGCAGATGCTTCTTGAAGTGACAGAGGAAGAAACAGAATCCAGAAGAGAGAGCACAGGAGGGGAAAAGATGGGGCGCTGCTGTCGCAAGGACAGCCATCTCTGGGAAGCCATTTTCACACTCCAGAGTAAGCGTGATGAGAGTGGACATGGGGCTTCACATGCATGGGGGCCAGACGTCTCGGGAGGTGAGCGAGAGCCTTTCCCTATTTCTCTTTGTAACTCTGATGCCAGCCATCTCGAGATCTGAGTCCCCCAAATTTACGGCTCATCCTTCCTTTTAATATTCAAGTGGTGGTGACTTATAATCAGCAAATAGATGCTTAAGTCACAATAATCTGCAACTTATATGCAAGTGGTTCCATAAGAAAATAAATAATAAAATAAGTAATAAAAAATTTAAAACGTGGAGAAAAAGAAATGAAGCAAATATGGCAAAATACTAATAATGCATGACATGTTGGGCATATAGGAAGTCAGAGTGCTATTCTTTTAATATTTTAGGATTAGCTTTTCATTAATAGAAAATTGGAATAGAACTACCACATGATTCAGCAATTCCACTATTGGGCATATATCCAAAGGAAAGGAAATCAGTATGTTAAAGATGTATCTGCACTCCCATGTTCATGGCAGATATGGAATTAATCTGAGTGTCCATCAACAGATGAATGGATAAAGAAAAAAATAATGTAAATACACAGGTGGAATATTTCTCAGCCATGAAAAAGAATGAAATCTTGTGATTTATAACAACAGGAATGAGCTTGTTAAGGAATGAGCCTTAAAATTATGTTAAGTGAAATGAGACAGGAACAGAAAAACAAAAAGGGCATGTTCTCACTTCTACATGGAAGTTTTAAAAGTTGGCCTCAGAAAAGTAGAGTACAATAGCATTTAACCAGAGCCTGGGAAGAGGAGGAGGAAGAAGGAAAATGGTTAACAGGTACAGGGGTGCAGTTGAATAAGCAGAATAACTTCTAATGCTATTGCATGTAGGATAACTATGCTTGAAAATAATTTTAAATTTTAAATAGCTGATAAAGCGGATTTCAAATGTTACCAACACAAAAAAATCACAAATGTTTGAGATGATAGATATGACTACACTGATTTCATCATTATACGTTGTATACATGTTTTGAAATCTTATACTGTACCCCATAAATATGTAAAAATATTGTGTCAATTAAAATGTTTAAATGAACTTTAAAGTGGAATTTTTTTTATTAGAGCTTTATGGTTATACATAGTAGTTGGGTTCATCCTGACAAACTCATCCATGCATAGAAATCAATTTCAGTTCATGATCCTCCCCCTTTTCCTTCCCACTCTCTGCAATTCCCTTCTCTTTCCTCTACTCTACTAGACTTCCCTTCACTTACCTATCAATTTGTATTTGATAAATTCCTTATGTGATCTTATCTTTCCCTCCCCCTTTCCTTTATTTTACTCTAGCTTCTGCATATGAGATAAAACATTCCACCTTTGAGTTTCTGAGTTTGGCTTATTTCACTTAGCATGATATTCTCCATTTCCATCCATTTAACAGAAAGTGCCATAATTTCATTCTTTTTAATGGCTGAGTTTCATTGTGTATATATCCACTTTTAATAAATAATAAAAAAATTTACAGGAATTTTTTTTTAGTACCAGAGATTGAACTCAGGGGCACTCAACCACTGAGCCACATCCCCAGTCCTATTTTAAATTTTATGTAGAGACAAAGTTTCACTGAGTTGCTTAGTGTCTCATTGTTGCTGAGGCTGGCTTTGAACTTGCTATCCTCCTGTCTCAACCTCCTGAGCCACTGGGATTACAGGCGTGTACCACCATACCCAGCTAAGTTGAAATTTTAAAAAAATAAAAATGAGAAAAAAGTGAGTGCAGCCTGTTTTCCCAGGGAAAGTGGGAACCTGGAAGGTGAGAATCCAGCACTCTCACCTATTTCTCTTCAGCTGTTGTTTAGGCTATTTGTTTGGAGTTGTTCTTGACCCTTCCACCAGGCTGCTGAATCTGCTGCCTCATTTTCATCTCACATTTGCTGGTGTTGCCTTCTCTCCACCCATGTTGACCCCAACATAAAATACAGCCCCCATGTCCTTGCTGCACACAAAGCCCCCACCCACAGCATTGGGCATTATCACTCTCACTAACAATTCCCAGGGCAATGATTTGGGGGCAGTTTCTCCATTGCAGAACACTAAAGGACAAATGAAAAGTGAACCTAGTCATTCCATAGTACCTGTAGGGAGATTGGTTTCAGGATCCCAGTAGATAACAAAATCCAAGGATGCTAATGTCCTTTATATAAAAATGGTTTAATATATTCATATAGCCTCACTGTATACTTTCTCATTCTCCTTTATACTTTAAATCATTCCAGATTACTTACTGTAGTTAATATGCATGCTATGTAAATAGTTGTTAAACTGTACTGTTTAATAATAATGACAAGAGGGGGCTGGGGCTGGGGCTGGGGCTCGGTGGTGGAGCGCTTGCCTAGCATGCGTGAGGCACTGGGTTCGATCCTCAGCACCACATATAAATAATAAATGAATAAAATAAAGATCCATCAACAACTAAAATATAAAATAATAATAATAATAATGACAAGGGGAAAAAAGTCTACACATGTTTGGTACAGACTTTTTTTTTTCAAAATCTTTTCAATCCATCATTGGTTGAATCTATAGATATAGAACCTGAATGTACTTTAAAGTCAAAACTTACAAAAACTTGAATGTACTTTAAAATCAAAACTGTGGCTCAGTGGTAGAGCACTTGCCTACCATGTGTGAGGCACTGAGTTTGATTCTCAGCACCACATATAAATAAATGAATAAAATATAGGTCCATCAACATATAAAAATATTTTTAAAAAAACTTACAAAAACTCAGCTTGTCCTTATAGTTTACAAATGAATAATATGCTGGGCACAGTGGCACATGCCTATAATCCCATATGCAACAGTGAGGCGCTAAGCAACTCAGTGAGACCCTGTATCTAAATAAAACTACAAAATAGGGCTGGGGATGTGGCTCAGTGGTCGAGTGCCCCTGAATTCAATCCCTGGTACCCCTCCCCCCCCCAAAAAAGAATAATATACTTTAACATCTTATTATGGTGACAATTCTTAAAAACTGAGAAAACTGAAGGGCAGCCATTCCTGGTATTAGAAGTCCCCCAGCCACTCCTGCACCAGAAGGGCCAGCTTATGTGTTTTTTCTGGTCATCTCTTCTCAAGACCTGGCTTC
Source organism: Geosciurus inauris (assembly GCA_004024805.1). Taxonomy (NCBI): domain Eukaryota; kingdom Metazoa; phylum Chordata; class Mammalia; order Rodentia; family Sciuridae; genus Geosciurus; species Geosciurus inauris. The sequence continues at coordinate 2,773 of PVHX01008214.1, read as the reverse complement.
TATCATGCAGTTCAGCTGGTTCTCTTTCCTCCTCCACCCCCACCTCCCTTTGTCCACACAAACTCTGAATTCAACTCAATTTCTTATGCAGAGCCACTCGGTTCTCTCTATATTCTGCCCTGTGCTTCTAAATCATGTGTCTGTGTGTAAGTTAAGAGGGGAGCTGCCCCCTACAGAGCTACATATCTATTAATTCATTTGGTTAAGGGAAAATTCATGTGCCCCCTGAGAGCAATTACGCTAGCAGAGGGCAGAAGCCTCGATGTGGTGTTTGTTTTAAATAGCAATTTTTTAAACTCTTGCTACTCGAAACTGTAACTTCACCAAAGAACCCTATTTAAAATGTGGCACTCAGTACCAATTTGTATGGGAACTCTGTCTGGGAAGCCTGCCACAGGAAAGCAGTCCTATTTAAAATGAGCTATAAGAATGCAACTGCCATTGTATTTTCCTGGGTCGCTGACCTGAGAGAGGACAATTAAGAAAATGTAAAGAAGTCCACCTCCAGCCCATTTTCCCAAACCGGTTATCTGACCAATTACCATCTGTATTCTGGACTCAGCCTCCTGCTCACAGCACTATTCAGTCTCTTTGGACCCAGATCTCACCCCTACTTTGGAGCCTTACTTAGTTCTTTCCTTTGGCAGGATCCAGGACCTATTCTAGGTCCGCCTTTTCCTGGGAATCTCCACTTTCTGAGCATGTCTCCAAGGTTTGGTCTCATGAACAGGACTCAGTGGTCTCTGTCCCTCATATTGTTTTTGTCATCTTAAACTTTCATAGCCAACATTCTGGATCAGGCTCCCTTCCCTGTCATTTCTTCCTCTACCACTATAACTCTCACAGGATGTTTCTTGCCAGAAAGTCTAATTTCGATTCTCCAATTTGGGAGGAAGCCAGTACCCTCTCTTCCTCACTTCTAGAAATTTAGACCACCAGAAAGAATCACTAAAATAGTAATGGCTTAAGCCCAATGAAAGGCCTCCTTGTTCTGACTTAGATTACCTTGGCGTCCTTTGTTTGCAATCAAACAGAAACTTCAGGAAAATAAGAAATAGAAATTTATTCAAGGGTCTCACTCTCCCATTCCCTAATAAATGAAGGACCAGGCAACATTTTATTTATTGATTTTTAAATTTTTTTGCAGTACTGGGGATAAAACCCAGAGGTACTCTACCAATGAGATACATTCCCCAGCCCCTTTTATTTTTTAAGACAGGGTCTCACCTATGATATGAAGCTGACCTGGCCTCCAGCTTGGATCCTCCTGCCTCAACCTCCCAAGTAACTGGAATTACAAGTGGGCATCACCATGCCTGGCTACCAGGTAACATTTAAATAGCACCTGTACAAGCACCTCTGAATAAAGGTAGGCTTCTTCCGCCACAGAGCCATCCAGCTTCAGAGCTGCACGGAGCACCGACAGTAGGCTGACCACCAAAACTGTGAGCAGCTGGTGCAGCTCATGCCAGGGCAGGACAGACATCTCCACCCTCACATTATTTTATTTGGGCCAAATGTTACTCTCTAAAATTTATTTTACCACATTGAGACACTCTGGGACAAATCTCACCCTAATTTTGGTGAAATACGACAGCAAATAAACATGATTCTAAACCAATTTATATTCTACAATTCACCAGAGTTACATGTTCTCTTTCATTGTTGTAATTTAGTCTATCTGCAGGGGGGAATTTAGACCTCACTGTATCTTTTCAAGAAGTTCTGCAGCTGAGGGAAGAGCTACACTAAAGGCCAATCAAAGGAGAAACCCAGTCAAGTTAAAAACTAACAATAAACCAAAATGTCTGGAAATACAAACCATGTCTCCATAATAACATTGAATGTCAATGGCCTAAACTCAGCAATTAAAAGACACAGATTGGCAGGTTGGATTAAAAACAAAGACCCAACAATATGCTGCTTCCAAGAGACTCATCTCATAGAAAGAGATACTCACAGATTGAAGGTGAAAGGATGGAAAAAATTTATCACTCACATGGACTACGTAAACAAGCAGGAGTTTCCATCCCCATTTCAGATAAAGTAGACTTCAAACCAAAGTTAGTCAAAAGGGATAAAGAAGGTCATTTCATACTGCTCAAGGGAATCATATATCAACAAGACATAACAATCTTAAATATCTATGCCCCAAACAATGGGGCAACCATGTTCATCAAAGAAACCCTTCTCAAATTCAAGAACCAAATAGATCCCAACACAATAGTATTGGGCGACTTTAACACAACTCTCTCACCACTGGACAGATCTTCCAAACAAAAACTAAACAAAGAATCTACAAGGCTTAATAGAACAATCAATGGTCTAGACTTAACTGATATATATATAGAATATTCCATCCATCAACAAGTAACTATACGTTTTTCTCAGCAGCTCATGGATCCTTCTCCAAAATAGATCATATGCTATGCCATTAAGCAAGTCTTAGCAAATACAAAAAAATAGAGATACTACCCTGCATTCTATCTGACCATAATGAACTAAAACTAGAAATTAATGACAGTTTAAAAAAAAGAAGCCACTACAACACCTGGAAACTCAATAATTTGCTATTGAATAATGCATGGGTAACAGAAGACATCAAGGAAGAGATAAAAAAATTCTTGGAGGTAAATGAGAACTCTGATACAACATACCAAAATCTCTGGGACACTATGAAGGCAGTGCTAAGAGGAAAGTTCATTGCATTAAGCGCACATATTCAAAGATATAAAAGTCGACAAATCAATGACTTGACACAACAACTCAAAGC
>PVHX01008213.1:0-85040 GCA_004024805.1 Geosciurus inauris | reverse complement strand
TACCGGGGATTGAACTCAGGGGCACTTGACCCCTGAGCCACATCCCCAGCCCTATTTTGTGTTTTATGTAGAGACAGGGTCTCACTGAGTTGCTTAGTGCCTCGCCCTTGCTGAGGCTGGCTTTGAACTCGCGATTCTCCTGTCTCAGCCTCCCTAAGTGCTGGGATTACAAGCGTGAGCCACCGCGCCCGGCTAGTTTTTTTTTTTTTAAATATATTTTTAGTTGTAGATGGACACACAATAGCTTTATTTATTTTTATGTGGTGCTGAGGATCGAACCCAGTGCCTCACACTTGAGAGGCAAGTGCTCTAGCCCAAGCCGAAAAGAGGTTTTTGAATAAGAAACTTTGGGATTCCTGGATGTGTGGTTACTCTTTCTTGATCCATTGTTTTATATCTCTGACAGAGCCAAGTGCTTTATCTCCCTTTGAGCTTTCAGTTTTCAGTATGTGTACTAATAGCTATGGGCCTTTATTCATCATAAGCCTTTATGATTTTTTTTTTTTTTTGGTACTGGAGATTGAACTTAGGGGCACTCAACCACTGAGCCACATCCCCAGCCCTATTTTGTGTTTTATGTAGAGACAGGGTCTCACTGAGTTGCTTAGCACCTCGCCTTTGCTGAGGCTGGCTTTGAACTTGCAGTTCTCCTGTCTCAGCCTCCCAAAGTGCAGGGATTACAGGCATGCACCACCATGCTCGGCTAAGCCTTTATGATTTAACAGTTTATAAATGCTTTGGAAATTGTTTTGATGGAATATAATTTCAGAATGGATTTTCTACTTTGTAATTTTATTACTTAGCTTAGGAAATTAGTTTGGGCAGTGATTTTTTTTTCACTTTCTTTGAAGTAAAATAATACTCATCTAGTATAAAGTTGATATTAAAGTTATTTGAGCTGGGGAAGTTCTTTGGCTCATTTGAGCTTTTGATCTATGGAGTTGAGATGGAGATAGGGGTTTTATTTCTTAATTTTCCAAAACTAGAGATTGTTAATATTGAAAATTTAGAAGAAAAAAAGCACTTAAAAATTCTTTTTTAAAAAAAATTTTTTTAGTTGTAGATGGATGCTAATACCTTTATTTTATTGATTTATTTTTATGTGATGCTGAGGATCGAACCCAGTGACTCACGCATGCGAGGTGAGCACTCTACCACTGAGCTATAGCCCCAGCCCTAAAAATTCTTAATACTTTTGTTTAGTAGGAAGTAGAACCAATACACTTGAAATAACTTTTTAAAATTAAATAGTATTGGGTGCTGTTTATATTTAACAGTGCACCTTGGAAATTGGTTCTGTAGAGGTTCCAAATAGTGCAGCCTTACTATATTATACAAAAATCCATCTTTTCTTTTTTAGTTGTAGATGGACGCAATATATTTATTTATTTTTATGTAGTGCTGAGGATCAAATCCAATGCCTCACATGTGCTAGGCAAGTGCTCTACCTCTGAGCTACAACCACAGCCTCTAAATCTACCTTTTTTCGAAGTCTTAGAAATGGTTCCATATTGAAGCCGGGTGTGGTGGCTCACGCTTGTAATCCCAGCACTTTGGGAGGCTGAGACAGGAGAATCACGAGTTCAAAGCCAGCCTCAGCAACGCCGAGGTACTAAGCAACTCAGTGAGATCCTGTCTCTACATAAAACAAAAAAATAGGGCTGGGGATGTGGTTCAGCGGTCGAGTGCCCCTGAGTTCAATCCCCAGTACCAAAAGAAAAAAAAAGAAATGGTTCCATATTGAGACATAGGCAATAACCTTAGGTAGCATTCCATTAAATGGATTTACTATTATTTATTTCAGTTCCTGTTAATAAACATGTATGTACTTTTTTTGTGTGGTCCTGAGGATTGAACCCCAGGGCCTTAGGTGTGCTAGGCAAGCACTCTACCCACTGAGCTATATCTCTAGCCCATGTATGTACTTTTTTTGTTTGTTCTGAGACAGGAGTCACTATGTTGCCCAGGCTGATTTTGAATTTTTGGGGCTTAAGTGATTCTCTTGCCTCAACCTCTTGAGAGTAGCTGGAACTACAAGAATGTGCCACTTGCACAGCTAAATATATTCTTTCTTTGTTTTGTTTTGTTTTTGGTACCGGGTATTGAACTCAGGAGCACTGGACCACTGTGCCACATCCCCAGCCCTATTTTGTGTTTTATTTGGAGACAGGGGTCTCACTGAGTTTCTTAGTGCCTCGCCTTTGCTGAGGCTGGCTTTGAATTCCCAAAGTGCTAGGATTACAGGTGTGTGCCATCACGCCCAACTCTTTTTTTTTTTTAGTTGTATATGGACACAATACCTTTATTTTATTTATTTTTGTGTAGTGCCAAGGATGGAACCCAGTCCTCACACATGCTAGGCAAATGCTCTGTCACTGAGCTATAGCTCCAGCCCTGTATATTTTTATTAAGACAAAAATGGAATCATTGGGTATACTTTTTCATAATTAATATGAAACTTATTTTTTTAATATTTTTTTAAAGATGGACACAATATCTTTATTTTGTTTATTTATTTTTATGTGGTGCTGAGGATCGAACCCAGTGCCTCACATGTGTGAGGCAAGCGCTCTGCCACTGAGCCACAACCCCAGCCCAATATGAAACTTTTTCATAGCATTAAATGTTCCAGTGTAGGCTATTGCCATTTTTCAGTTAATTCACACTTCAGATGAATAATCTTTTGGATAAATCATTGTTAATTATCATCAGTGATAATTTCATAGGATAAGTTCTTAGAATTACTGGAATGAACATTTTAAAGATTTTTTTTTTAAATATTTATTTTTTAGTTGTAGGTGGACAGAATATCTTTATTTTATTTTTTATGTGGTGCTGAGGATCGAACCCAGTGCCTCACGCGTACTAGGCGAGCACGCTACCACTGCGCCATAATCCCAGCCCCCATTTTAAAGATTTTTAATTCATATTGTCAAAAGTTTTCTCCAGTCAGTGTGGTGGCTCATGCCTGTAATCCCAGCAGCTCTGGAGGCTGAGGCAGGAGGATGGTGAGTTCAAAGCCAGCCTCAGCAGTTTAGCAGTGTCTTAAGCAATTTAGAGAGACCTTGTCTCAAAATAAAATATAAAAAGAGCTGGGGATGTTTCTCTGTGGTTAAGCACCCCTGGGTTCAACCTTTGTAGCCTGCCCCACCCCCCCAAAAAAAACAAAGTTTTCTCCAGACAGGTTTCAACCAGTTTAACTCCTATTCATTACAGTTTAACATATCCTAATCACTATATTTCACCCTTGGAATAGGCAATGGGGGGGATTTCCTGCTGTGGGAGGGGAAACAGAATAACAATAGACACAGTGCTGAGTAAATTACATAGTATATTAGGTGATGAGGTGGGAAAGAGAATTGAGAAGTGGGGATTAGGTTGCAAAATTGCAGGGGTTTTTTGTTTGTTTTGTGGTACTGCTGAGCTACAATTGACGCCTTTTTTATTTTGAGACATGGTCACACTGAGTTGCTCAGACTGGCCTTGAATATGCTATCATCCTGCTTCAGCCTCCTGAGTAGTTGGGATTAGTGGCCTGTGCCCCATGTAAATAGTAAGATGGAGGCCACATTGGAAGAGATTTGAAGGATTGCTCCAGGGAGAACAGTGGGAGTAGAAGTGTGGATTTCCTGCTTAGAAACTACTTGCAATCAAAAAGAACTCAAAGAATATTGCTTGAAAAAATCTTTCCAAATGTGGCAATCTGTAAGTCTTGTTTGTTTTTTTGTTTTGTTTTGGTTTGTTTTGGTTTGGTTTGGTACTGGGGATTGAACTCAGGGGTACTTGACTACTAAGTCACATCCCCAGCCCTATTTTGTGTTTTATGTAGAGACAGGGTCTCACTGAGTTGCTTAGCACCTCACCATTGCTGAGGCTGGCTTTGAACTCGGGATTCTCCTGTCTCAGCCTCCCAAAGTGCTGGGATTACAGCATGCACCACTGGGCAGCATGGCTTTCTTTTAATTTTAATTTGTTTTGTCTACTCCCCACCCTTTCTTTTTTTCTTTTTTTAGTGATCAAACCCAGGGTCTCACACATGCCAGGCAACTGCTCTACCACTTATCTATATCCCCAGTCCTTTTTATTTTGAGATAGAGTCTCACACAGTTAATTGCCCAGGCTGGCCTTCAACTTGAGATCCTTCTGTATCAGCCTCCCAAGTACATGGGATTGCTGGTATGTGCCATTGTGCCTGGCGCCTCATTTTTTTATATTGAGTTATCAATCCTGTTTCTTGATTTTTTAAGAGTTCTTTATTAGGAATATATCTTTCATTATGTGGCATAGTTTTATTTCTCATCTTGTTATTGCATTTTTAGATTTTGTTAATAGTGTTTTTTGACAAAGTGTTGTTTTTTTTTTTTTTTAATGTAACTAACTGTTCCTTTGCTTTTTTTTTTTTTTGGCACCAGGGATTGAACTCTGGGGCACTCAACCACTGAGCCACATCCCCAGCCCTATTTTGTATTTTATTTAGACAGGGTCTCACTGAGTTGCTTAGTGCCTTGCTTTTGCTGAGGCTGGCTTTGAACTTGCCGTCCTCCTGACTCAGCCTCCCAAGCTGATGGGATTACAGGTGTGCGCCACCATGCCCGGCTCCTTTGCTTTTTTATTTTCTAAATTTCCAATGTCAACTGTCATCTTTCTTTAAAAGTTGCATTTTAACTGGGTGATTTTTATTATATTTAAGTATGTACTTACAAATTGCATTTCAAGAATCCTTGTCAGAAATATTCTTTTATTTTTTCCTCAGTAAGTGTATATCATAGCAAAGTTTGTTTGTGTTTGTACTGCAGTGAAGTCCAGGCTTGCCAAATTACTTGAAACCTACAACTTGTTAAAGTGCTAAAGTGAAACCAGGCTCAGTGGCGCCTGTCTGTAGTCCCAGCACTTTGGGAGACTGAGACAGAATCTCAGTTCAAAGCCAGCCTCAGCAATGGCGAGCTGCTAAGCAACTCAGTGAGACCCTGTCTCTACATAACACACAAAATAGGGCTGGGGATGTGGCTCAGTGGTTGAGTGCCCCTGAGTTCAATCTCCAATACCAAAAAAAAAGAAGTAATTTACCCATACTCTCCAACTGTTCTCTACCACTAATGCTGGTTTGGGGACTACATTTTTTTTTATTATTTTTGAAACTGAAAATGTTACCTTAATTTCACTTGTATTAATTATTGAGAATTGTGAATAGTCTTCATTACACAGAATGTAATGTAAATAACACAAAGCATAACAGTAAAAATGAAATAATAAAAAACAATAAAAATAATACTCTTCCAAAAATTGGGAGATCATCATAAGAATTAGTGGAAAGAGGTATATATTTTCTCATTTTTTCTAGATTCCATAAATCAATAAATAAAGATTATGATGCATTTTTTTAGCATGGTTTATTCATTTATTTCTATTGATTTTTTAAAACAAACATGTATAGAGCATTTACTAATACTCTATACATTTACTAATGCTCTGTACATTTACTAACTTGCAAATATTTTATTAAATATTCACCATTTGATGTGAGTGTTATTCTCCACATTTTACAAATAAGGAAACAAGCACAGAGAAGCTGTAGAGCAATGCTCCATAGCATGAGGCAGAGCCACCATTTGAGTCTGTTTATGAGAACCCAGAATTTTCACACTGTCTTGCCTGCCTCATTGTCTCTGACTGTAAACTTTGTTTTTTTTTTTGGTCTGGAATACCTAAATTTATTTTTATATTGTCCAAAGTAGTATTTTTAATGCTTCTCTCACTATAGTTAATTCTAGGGAAGTAAGAAAATTTAGATACCTGAGAGAGGATTTTAGAACTCTTCCTGTCTAGGCAGTAATAATGTTTTAGCTAAGTAGAAGTATATATGTATATTTGTAATCTTACAGAGTTTTTTAATTGAATTTAAGATGCTTTCCATTATAAAAAAAAGCATTTTATGGGGGTCAGGACTGTAGCTCAGTGGTAGAGCACTTGCCTCGCATGTGTGAGTCACTGGGTTCGATCCTCAGTACCACATAAAAATAAATAAATAGAATAAAGATATTGCATGCATCTACAACTAAAAAAATATTAAAAAAAAAAAGCATTTTATGTACTGCTAAGAAAAAATACTGTCAGTTAATCTGGCCTCATTAACAGTAAGATGTGTCTTAATTTCAGAGATGTGAAATAATGGGAGAGATAAATGTAGTAATCCGGCTATAGTCAGTGTTGTTTCATCTGCATCTTCTCTCCCGTTTTCCTGTTTCTTATTTTAAAGTAAAACTTGGGCATCATAAGATGTGGACTCTTAGCTGAGCGTGGTGGCGCATGCCTGTAATCCCTGCACTTTGGGAGGCTGAGATAGGAGGATCGCGAGTTCAAAACCAGCCTCAGCAACCGTGAGGCGCTAAGCAACTCAGTGAGACCCTGTCTCTACATAAAACACAAAATAGGGCTGGGGGTGTGGCTCAGTGGTCGAGTGCCCCTGAGTTCAATCCTCAGTACCAAAAAAAAAAAAGGTATGGACTCTTAATTTTTAAAAAGTGACTTTAATGCTAATAATCACCTTAGAATTCTTAAAAACAAATTCTTGCTGAGTCCCCTGCTAATTTTGTTTGAATCAGGATACTTAAGGTCCTTACATTGCTATTGCTTGAAATGTCTCTATTGTCCTTTTTTTGGTACCAGGGATTGAATTTAGGGGTCCTTGACCACTGAGCCACATCCCAGCCCTATTTTGTGTTTTATGTAGAGACAGGGTCTCACTGAGTTGCTTAGCGCTTTGCCTTTGCTGAGGCTGGCTTTGAATTCTCCTGTCTCAGCCTCCCAAAGCGCTGGGATTACAGGCATGTGCCACCGTGCCCAGCTTCTATTGTCTTTTAATCTATGGGTTCTCTGTGGTCCTTCTCCTTGCTGATTTGTTTATCTAGACTTCTTCATGGATGATATTGTATTCTATCAGGAAGCATCTATTGTCTGAATTTACCTTTTGCGTGATGTTAGTAGCCATTGACCATTGCTCAGGTTCGTTAATTTATTTAAGGTTTCAAAATGATGATATTCTATTCCTTATTTATTAATATAAAGAGAAACTTTACTTTATCCCTTTGGTTACACAGAATGACAATTCTTCATTGGTTTCCCTACATCTTCAAAATGACCAAAAAAAATTAATTTGATTATAAACTGGCTCAATCCATTGAACTTAGGTTTTTTCCTAGTTTTATGGAGATATAACTTATTACAAAATACACATAAAATATTCAATTCAATAATTTTTAGTATATTCAGACTTTTACCATAATTTTAAGATTAGAATGTTTTCATTGCCCCAAAAAGAAACCCTGTACCTATTAGTAATCATTCTGCATAGCTGTCCCCACCCCATTCTACATCCAATGCTAGGCAACCATTCATTAATCTACTTTCTGTCTCTTTGAATTTGCCTATTTGGGACATTTCATATAAATGGAATCGTATAATATGCAGTCTTTTGCGATTGGCTTCTTTTACTTAGCATAAATTTTTTTTTTTTTTATACTGGGGATTGAACTCAGGGGTACTGTACCACTGAGCCACATCCCTCAGCCATATTTTATGTTTTATGTAGAGACAGGGTCTCACTGAGTTGCTTAGTGCTTCGCCATTGCTGAGGCTGGTTTTGAACTCATGATTCTCCTGTTCAGCCTCCCAAAGTGCTAGGGATACAGGCATGCGCCATTGTGCCCAGCGCATAATTTTTTAAAAATAGCTTTTGCATGTGTAGCTGTTACTTTTATTGAATTCCAGTTAAAGTCTCTTTAGGATGAGTCCTGAGTCCTTTAGACTCAACCTGAGGCATCTTTGATAGGTTTTTTTACTGCCTGGTACGACAGTAAATTCAGATTTACTTTGTGTGTTCTTCCCCAGACCAGGGAAGAGCCTTATTTATTCTCCAACAATCTTTTAGTGAGAAGGGTATTTGGAGACCAGAGTCTGGGTTCTTAGGGAGCTTATTTCTTTTGAGCTTGTCATCATTTCTAGGCTTTTTTAAATTTTATTTTTATTCTTCTAGATGTTGATGGACCTTTATTTTATTCATTTATTTATATGTGGTGCTCAGAATCAAACCCAGTGCCTCACACATGCTAGGCAAGCGCTTTACCAATTAACCACACCCCAGCCCTCTAGCTTTTTCTGTGATAAGAGCTGAGAAATAAGTTGTTTTTTCTTAACTACTTTGATTATACATCTCTCTTTCTTTATCCCATGCTTAAAACCCCAGTTCTCTACAGCTGTGATACATACATAACCACTGTGATTACATGTTTTCTTTTTCCCACAATATATACCCACCATTCTTAAGATGACAGTGCCAGCACTGCCATTAACATGATATAAAGTTATGTTGCTGAGTTCTATAATTGCCTGGACTCATTCCTTGCTGGGTAATTATGTTACAACCTGATTACCCAGATTCATTCACTTTTGTTTTCATTTTATATTATCTTTGGCTTCTTTAAGATTCCAAATCTCAGAGAATTATTTGGGTTTATCTTATTGATAACTTAAAATAAATATGTATAATTTATGATTGTGTTGATTTCTTTTCAAAGAATATGGCTTATAAAAAATACTGTAAGACAAAAGGGAATGGTGGTGGTTAGAATGTGTGGAATGGGCTTCCTCCTTTATATCCGAAGAAAGATGCCTTAGCTCCTGCTTATCCTCTGAAAAGATGAGTCTGGTGTTACCATGTCTTAAGATTTTTTGAGAGAAGCTGAAAATCTTTATGTAATTCTCCAGATTGTTTAGTGTTCATAATTTTGGGGAGGGGAGCTACCAGAGATTGAACCCAGGAGCACTCTCAACCACTGAGCCAATCACAGACCATTTTATATTTTATTTATTTTTTATAGTGCTGGGGATTGAGCCCAGGGCCTTGTGCATGCCAGGCAAGCACTGTACCAACTGAGCTATATCCCCAGGCCCCATGTGTTATATTTTATTTTTAAGACACGATCTCACTAAGTTGCTGATGCTGGCCTTGAACTTGCAATGCTCCTGTTCCAGCCTCCTGAGCCACTGGGATTATAGTCATGTACTACCACACCCAGCTACTGTTCACAATTTTTTTAAAAACCTTTGTAAACGAAAGTGTGGGGACAAGATTTGTTTGTAGCCTGTAGTTTGTAACCTTAGAGTCTTTTTAGGGTAGAGGTTAAGCATTAATAGAACTGTCTAAAGCAACCTCTCCCAAAGAGACAGTAGTAAGCATTGTTGTGGAGGAGAGTTGTGGTTCTTTAGGTCTTTTACTAGAGGGTAATTTTTGGAAATGTGATAAAGACCACAAGATTTATTGTGAAAGTCCATAGTGTCCAGTTTTTCAACCAATTTAACAAGGAATGGTTTCAGAAAGTTATAAGAAACCACAAAATAATTTAAATACACTTTGTTCATTTTTGGAGAAAGTATAGTAGCAAAATATTCTTTAAATAAATTTTTTTTAGTTGTTGATGGATCTTTATTTTTTTATTTTTAGTTATACACGGACACAGTGTCTTTATTTTTGCTTTACTTATTTTTATGTGGTGGTGAGGATCGAACCCAGTGCCTCACACTTGCAAGGCAAGTGCTCTGCCACTGAGCCACAATCTCAGCCCCGGATCTTTATTTTTTATTCATTTCTTATTGTGATGCTGAGGATCGAACCCAGTGCCTCACGCATGCTAGGCAAGTGCTCTACCACTGAGCTACAGCCCCAGCCCCACAAAATATTCTTACTCTATATAAAAGTCAGTTGGCAGGAGCTAGATAATAAAAATCACGTTCAGCAGGGCACAATGATGCATGCCTGTAATCCCAGCACTTTGGAAGGCTGAGACTGGAGAATCCCAAGTTCAAAGCCAGCCTCAGCAACAGCAAGGCACCAAGCAACTTAGTGAGACCATGTCTCTAAATAAAACACAAAATAGGGCTGGGATTGTGGCTCAATGGTACCCCTGAGTACCCTGAGTTCAATCCCTGGTACCAAAAAAAAAAATCATTTTTTTCCATGGGTACCTTCATTTGTATAGATGAAGATTAAGTTCATGTGTAATTTGCTGTTAGATAACAAATTTCCTGGTGATTTAAATGCTTTGAACAGTGTTGAAAACTTTAGATAGTTTATCAATATTTGATGACATGTAATATATATTTTTAGCTACCATTGTCACAGGTTGTGAATAAACATCAATGCATGAAGTTTGGTATTAGTGCCATAAAATATTATGTTGGTAACCCTTATTTAATTTACTCAAATTCTACATTCTTTGTTCTAAGCATTTGAACAAGTCTGCCAGTCCTTTTCCAGGGATGATCTTGTGTACTTTTGTTTCCTGGAATATTCAGGTAGCCTTATTTTGTTCTTTTTTGTTTTGCAGTGCTGGCTTGTTTTGTAACTGATAATAAATGTGTCTTATGGACAACTATTTTCTCTTGTTCAATTTTTTATTTTTTTGGTCCTGAGGATAGAACATAGGGGCTTTGTCACTGAGTATCACTGAGCTACAACTTCCCGAGTGGTTTTTTGTTTTTGAGTCAGGGTCTTGCTAAATTGCTGAGACTGACCATCCTTCTACCTCAGCTTCACAAGTTGTTGAGATTACAGGAGTACACCACTGCACCAGCCTTGTGTACTTTGCTTTTAATTGTGATGTTGCTCTTCAGCTTGTGGACAGATTTCGAAGGTCCTTCCACCAAACAGTTTGATCAAAATGCCAGGTACTCTCTCTCTCTGACTGCATATGAATTTGGTGGCAGTCTCCCTTCTGTGAGTTCTTATGCCTTTGAGAGTAGAGTTAACAGGAATTGTATTTTGCATTTTTTTTTTTACTAGTGTGAAGAAAGTAATGGGATAAATTAGGTAATTCATGCTTATGGCTCTAGGTGAGAGGGCAATAAAGATATATGCTCTTATGCTATTTACCACAGCTTGTCCTTTTAACACAGTCTGAAGTTCCAACCTGCCTCTTACACCATTGTTAGGTGAACCTGAACAGTGTCTTTCAACTACTTCTAGTCTGAGTTATTTTTACTTACAGATGGCAAGGTTCTGAAGATGAAATGCATGTTGAGTGCCAAGCTGAAGTAAAGTGCTCTTGTCCTCATGCATTTTGTGCCTTACTTAAATGGGTTTACCTTTGGCTTTTATGTGAGTTTCTTATTACTATTCATGTATCAAACTAATACTAACTCATCTGTTGGTACTTTACAGATTATATGTCAGGTCTGAAGATCAGATGTGGGTTATATTTAATTATTTGTATATAAATACTTGATAAATTTTAAAATTTAGTATTGCCAAACCCTAGCTTCAGTTCCAGGATTACTATTATTTATTTATTTATCTATCTATCTGTTTGTTTATTTTGGTATCAGGGACACTCAACTGCTGAGCCACATCCCCAGCCCTATTTTTTTTTTTTTTTTTTGGTATTGGAGATTGAACTCAGGGGCACTTGACCAGCCCTATTTTGTGTTTTATGTAGAGACAGGGTCTCACTGAGTTGCTTAGTGCCTCACCATTACTGAGGCTGGCTTTGAACTCGCAATTCTCCTGTCTCAGCCTCCCTAAGTGCTGGGATTGCAGGCTTGCACCACCCTGGCTTCCCCAGCCCTATTTTGTGTTTATTTAGAAACAAGGTCTCACTGAGTTGCTTAGTGCTTTGCCGTTGCTGAGGCTGGCTTTGAACTTGAGATTTTTCTGTCTCAGCCTCCCAAAGTGCCAGAATTACAGGCGTGTGCCACTTCGCCTGGCTCAGTATTTTTTTTTCTTTGCAATTTTGGGAGTTGAATCCAAGGAGCATTCTATCACTGAGCTACATTCCCAGGCCTTCTTATTTTTTATTTTGAGACAGTCTTGCCCAGTTGCACAGGCTAGCCTCAAACTTGTGATCCTCCTGCCTCAGCCTCCTGAGTAGGTGGGATTTCAGGAGTGTACCTATGTGCCTGGCCAGTTCCAGAATCTGAATTGAGAAACTTAGACTACTTGAAGATATTTCAGAAGTTAAGTTCAGATAAGTTAGATACATAAAGGATTATGTCAGTTTGCAGAAGAAAGTATCTTTCAGGAAAATACATATGGAAAAAGTAGTGGGAGAAATTTAGCATTCATTGAATTTCATTGTGTGGGTGCTAGAACTAAAATAGTTTCTCATTAAATCTTTGCATCAGTTATGAGTAAGTGTGATACTCTAGATGAGATGTAAAGACGACTAGAATAGTCAACCCTTCCTCAAGGTGCTTTTGATTTCTTAAAGGAACTAAGCATACAAATAGGATTTTCTTTGGTTTGCCATAACAAACTACCACAAACTGGATGGCTTAAACAACAAATTTATTATCTCACAGTTTTGGAGGCTATAAGTCTAAAAATCAGGGTGTCAGTCAGGTAGGTTCCTACTAGGAACTGTGAGGGAGAATTGACCTCTTTTCCTTTCCTTGTAGTTGTCATTTCCTTGGGTCCAAATTTTTATTTTTTTGTAAGAACATCAGTCATAGTGAATAAAGCCTCATCCTAATAATTTTTTTTTAAAATATTTTTTTAGTTGTTGATGGATCTGTATTTTATTATTTATATGTGGTGCTGAGGATCGAACCCAGTGCCTCACGCATGGTAGGCAAGCGCTCTACCACTGAGCTACAGTCCCAGCCCATCCTAATAATTTTAATTTCATATTTTTGACTTTCTATCCAAATAAGATCACATCTTTAAATAATGGAGTTTAGGGTTCCAACATCTTGTAATCCATAGAAGATACTTCTCAGTATTAGGAAATCCTACAATTCCCCATTTCCTAAAGAAGAAAGTAAAGACTAAAGTTTACATGTAAGGAACTAAAATTTCTAAGAGTTATTTTCTTTATTTTTTTACTTGTGCTTTTTGGTTATACATGACGGTAGAGTGTTTTAACATATTATACATACATGGAGTGTAACTTCCCATTTGTGTGGTTGTATATGATGATGTGGAGTTACACTGGTCCTGTGTTGATATTTGAACATTGGAAAGTTATGTCTGGTTCATTCTCTAAGGGTTATTTTCTAGTAGATTTTCAGTTTATCTTTTTTTTAAATTTTTTTTTTAGTTGTAGATGGACACAGTATTTTATTGCTTTGTATGTGGTGCTGAGGATCAAACCCAGGGCCCCACGCATGCGAAGCAAGCGGTCTACCACTGAACCACAATCCCAGCCCCCTTCAGTTTATCTTGTTTAAATTCATTTGTATTTTTATTTTTATATTGTAACTGTACATTATAGTGTGCTTTGCTGTTGTGTACATGCACATAGTGTGGTCAGTTGCATTCCCTAATGCCTCTTGTTACCCTCCTCTTCTAGTGTGTCTTAGCTAAGTTACTTCCAAGATCCAAAACATCATCTTTAAATCAGTTCTTCCTTACGATTTTCAGTTTTATTTTTGGAACCTTCATTTTGAATCATTCCATATTAAACTCTAGCATCTTTCATTTTCTTACTCAAATGTCATGACCTATTTAAAATAGCATGAGCTAGTTTTGGTGGCACACGCCTGAATCCCATTGACTTGGAGGCTGAGGCAGGAGGTTCACAAGTTCAAGGCCAGTCTCAGCAGTTGAGCGAGGCCCTCAGCAACTTAGCGATAACCTGTCTCAAAGTTATTTTAAAAAAAAAAAAGCGGGGCAGGATGGAGCCTTGCTATGTGGCCCATTGGTTAAGTGCCCCTGGGTTCAATCCCAGGTACCAAAAAATAAAATAGTATGAGCATAATCTGTGCCCTTACATTACCTAATTTTTCTCTAGCCCTTTTCATAGCCTGATTGCTATAGAACATGTGTTTCTTGGAGAAACAATAGAGTTATGATTTTGATGGGATTTTATTATCCCAACTTTAGCTGTTCACCATCTGAAGTACAAGATAGTGTTAGAGATAAAATAGGACTTTTTTGTCCCTCATACCAGAACGTGAACAAAATGAAGGCAGGAACTTTTTTTGTTCATACTTGTATTTTCAGTGAGTAAAAATTACCTAGCAGACCTATACTTAGTAAAAATAAGTTGAGTAAACAAATGTTTGTTTGTTGTTTTCCCCTTATTTCCCACACACATCTGCTAAACTTTGTGTTCAGGCACTGTACTTTAAGCACAGGGGTATCATGTCCTCACAAATCCTGATGAGAGGATAGGTGTTGTTCTACCCTCATTTTACACATGAGGCAGCTGAGACATGGAGAACTACTACTTTTTTTTTTTTTTTTGGTACTGGAGACTGAACTCAGGGGCACTCGACCACTGAGCCACATCCCCAGCCCTATTTTGTGTTTTATGTAGAGACAGGGTCTCACTGAGGTGCTTAGTGCCTTGCAGTTACTGAGGCTGGCTTTGAACTCACGATTCTCCTGTCTCAGCCTCCCCAAGTGCTGGGATTACAGGCTTGCACCACCGCAACTGGCTTGGAGAACTTCTTACACTAGCAGTTTATCCAAAGTCATGGAACTCTTCTGGTTAACTACAGAGCCAGGATCAAATACAAGTCTTCCAATTCCAGAGACCTTGGCTATAACTACGGTACCACTTATGGACTATCTCCTGCATCTTGGCTATCCAGTACTGTTATGTTTTACCAAACCTTCCCAAGGAATCTTTATAAAACATTCCTTTTGTAGGGTTACTCTGATGACCCCATTTCTTCTAGTTCGATTAGGGAAGTAGTTGGGGATAAAGGTGTAATGGGTTTCAATTGAAGAATGATGAAGAATAGCTAAAGGTGAAAGAAAAATGCTTTGTTTGTTCAGTTCTGGCCATTTAGGTATGGTAGTGAGCAAAGAAAAGTTGGCTTCATGAAGCTTCCATGCTGGGAATGTGGGGAGTGTGTGGAATAAAATGCCAAATGTTGGAGAAAAATATCAGAGTAAGGGAATGCCAGAGGGCATGTGGTAAACAGTGATGATTTATACTGGAAGGTCAGCCCAATTCTCTGAAAGGTGTGGCACTAACAAAGACCTGAGGAGATGAGAGATGGAGTTGGAGGGCAATGAAGAGTCAAGATCATGTAAGGCATTAGGGTCTTTGTGGAAAGGAAAATGTGTTTTGAGTGTAGTGGTTGCCTAACATTTGTGCTTTATTAATTATTACCAGTTTTGTTTTAAGTATAATGGAGTCCAAAAGCATGCTGTGAAAATAAGCTGCTGGGATTAGGAGATGACAGACAGTGCCTTCTAGTGGCTCTTATTATAAATATAAATAATAACCCTTCCAGAAAATATACAGGCTTCACAAAGTGTTGCCAGCTGAGTCCTATAAATGGAAAATGTGGGTGCCTGAAAAGGCCTTAGAAACATTCAAGATCAAGTTAAAAACATCATGTTCCTTTACTCCCATATGTATTTCATGTATTCCCTTAGACATTCACTTACAATTACATTAATACAATGTTATTATTTAATCCAGATCATATTCACATTGTTAGTTGTCCTAATGTATTTGATACAAAAAAAGTTTTTCATTTTTTTCTGGTCCAGTATCCAATCCAGGATCACATACTTATTTCATTTAGTTTGTGTGTCTCTAAATCTAGAAAAGTTTTTTTTTTTTTTGTACCAGAAATTGAACTCAGGGACACTCAACCACTAAGCCACATCCCTATACATCCTGAGCCCTATTTTGTATTTTATTTAGAGACAGGGTCTCACTGAGTTGCTTAGTACCTCGCTTTCTGAGGCTGGCTTTGAACTCACGATCCTCTTGCCTCAGCCTCCAGAACTACTGGGATTACAGATGTGCACCACTGTGTCCAGCTCTAGAATAGTTTTGTAGCCTGCCTCCTTTGTCTTTCCTGACATTGTCATTTTTAAAGAATACACACTATTAATAGAATGTCCCTCAGTTTGGGGTTTTCTGTTTCCTTATGATTCAGGTTGTACATGTTTGATACTGCCTAATTAATTGTATTTTTCTTGGTTCATCATACCACTTAGTAGCACGTACCTAGTATTGGTAGTGTTATCTTTTTTTTTTTTTGGTACCAGGGATTGAACTCAGGGGTATTGCACCACCGAACCACATCCTCAGTCCTGTTTTTTTGTGTTTTATGTAGAGACAGGGTCTCACTGAGTTGTTTAGCGCCTCGCCATTGCTGAGGCTGGCTTTGAACTCAGGATTCTCCTGTCTTAGCCTCCCTAAGTGCTGGAATTACATGCGTGCGCCACCATGCCCGGCGGTAGTGTTATCTTTGATCACTTAGTTAAGGTAATACCTTAAAATGGTGTTTTTTGGTTTTTTTTTTAAATGCTAACATTTTTCCACATGATTATGGTCAGCATTCAGTTATTGAATGGAACTTTGGCTTTTCACCATGAATTTATTTTTCATCATAGTCACCATCATTGTTATGAGTTTATGGAAGTCTGTTGTATTCAAAGAGTTTCAATCTATTACACTCAAGTTAATGCTCAAATTCTTTAAGATTTAACTATTTCAAATCCCTTCAAGATGACTCCTTGTCCTTGTCATGTCTCTTTCATGTTTTGAGTACTTCTGTACTTTCTGGCACAGCAAGATGATCTACGGTTGTTGTTTTGTTTTGTTTTGTTTTGTTTTGTTTGTGGATGAACCTTTTACTTATTTTTATTTATATATGCTGCTGAGAATCGAACCCAGTGCTTCACACATGCTAGGCAAGTGCTCTACCACTGAACCACAAGCCCAGTCTAGGTTCATTTTGCACTTTGCCTGCCTCAACCCTGGGATCAGTCATCTCTTTGAGGAGCCTTGCTTTCTCTTAGAGGAGACTTGTATTGAGAAAACAAGATTGAGGCATGGTTTCAGTTAGAATTTTATGTTCAGCAGTATGTTGGCATAGCAGTAGGTTTTTGTGCATACAATCTTTTTTTGTTTTCCATGAAAATCTTAGAAGGCAGAACTTGTGATAATTATTCTTGGGTCCATTTCTTGAGTATTGGTATTGTTCTATACTGAATAGGCTAGAAGGACAATGCTAAAGCCGGGCGCGGTGGTGCACGCCTGTAATCCCAGCACTTTGGGAGGCCGAAGCAGGAGAATTGCAAGTTCAAAGCCAGCCTCGGCAACGGCGAGGCGCTAAGCAACTCAGTGAGACCCTGTCTCTACGTAAAACACAAAATAGGGCTGGGGATGTGGCTCAGTAGTCGAGTACCCCTGAGTTCAATCCCTGGTACCAATAAAAAAAAAGAACAATGCTAAGCAATGTTGTAGCAAAGCATTTTTAAAGACATTTGCATTTTTAAAGACAATCTTACTGTGGGATGTGTGATTAATAAGTAGTCTAAATAGTTGAATATATGAAGATATATACTGGTTGGGAAGATTCAGTTTTAATAATAAGCTGTTCTTAAATCGGTAAATCTCACATTCCACTAACAATATTTTGTAAAGAACCAAAGCAGATTCCAGACATTATGAAAAAATTAAAATGTAGCCAGGCACAGCACCTCATGCCTATAATCCCATCTACTCAGAAGGCTGAATTCAGGGCTAGCCTGGGCAACATAGTGAGATCCTGTCTCTGGAGTGGAAGTGGGGAAACAGGAAATTCTGAAAAAGTGTTGTAATGAGGATAGTAAGGCTGGCGCAGTGGCAATTGCCTGTAATCCCAGCACTTTGGGAGCCTGAGACAGGAGAATCTCAAGTTCAAAGCCAGCCTCAGCAATGGTGAGGCGCTAAGCAACTCAGTGAGACCCTGTCTCTACATAAAACACAAAATAGGGGTGGGGATGTGGCTCAGTGGTTGAGTGACCCTGAGTTCAATTCCCAGTAGCAAAAAAAAAAAAAAAAAAGGATAGTAGTGTAAGTCTGTCCTATCATATATTGAAATATGTTATGAAGTTATAATAATTAAAATTGATTGGTTTTTAACCTTGAATAGATAAAACAGTGAAACAGAAGATCCAGAAAGAACCCAATGCACGGGAATTTAGTGCTATTAAGGTGAGATTTCAGATGAATAGTGAAAAGATGGATTCCAACTACTGCTGGCAAAACTGGAATTAAAAAATAAAAATTACATTTCTACCCTGATCTAGCTTTATTTATTTATTTATTTAAGTGCATTTCAAGTCATAGTACATATATAGTGCTCAATTTTCCATCTCTTCTCCCTGCTTTTCTTAATAAGATTAATTATGCTTGGATCACAGATTTGAACATTTGAAAAAACGAAACCATGAATGTACAAGAAAAAAATGAAGGTTAAAATAATGTTGAAGTAGGGAAGGTTTCTAAGCAGACCAATAGCGGTATATATAAAGGTTGATATATTTTATTCTCTTAAGAGTGAAAAAAATTATATACATAGAAAAACAAAATCACCTTAAAGTCAAAACCAAAAAACCTTACAACTTATGCTGAAAATGATGATCATTTGGCATATAGTTAGATACATTTGTTGTATCATATTCCATTTTAGGTTCTCTCATCCTATTTGGTTTTACTTGTTTATTTCAGAACATGTAGGTCATTGTTACTGTTGTTCAAGAGTCAAATATACAAAAAGATAGACTCAGAAGTGTACTCATCTGTGCTACCCAAACCCTTCTCCATTCACTCATTGTTTAGTTTCTTTCTTTTTTTTTTTTTTACATGAGAGGTAGCATGCTATTAGATACTCCTTTGTATGTTGCTTTTCCATTTTGCAGCATATCCTAGATATCCATTCTGTCAGTTTTTGTTTTTGTTTTTTGTTCTGGTGATTGAACCCAAGAGTGCTTAACCATGGAGCTATATCCCCAGCCCTTTTTATTTTTTTATTTTGAGAAAAGATTTTGCTAAGTTGCTGAGGCTGGCTTTGAATTTGTGATCCTCTTGCCTCAGCCTCCCAAGCCACTGTGATTACAGGTGTCACCACCATGCCTAGCGAACTTTCTCATTCTTTTCTCTCTTTTGCTCTTTGATATTGGGGATTGAACCCAGAGGCACTTAACCACTGACCCACATCCTCGGCCTTTTTCATTTTTTATTTCAAAACAGGGTCTCGCCAAGTGGCTTTATGTCTCGTTAAGTTGCTGAGGCTGCCTTTGAACTCACACTCCTCCTTCTTCAGTCTCCAGAGTTGCTAGAATTACAGACATGAGCCACCGTGCCCAGCTCTCTTTTTTATAGCTACATAGTGCATACTGTGTGACTGTACCAGTTTTTTAAACCATTCTTCCATGTGTGGGCATTTAGGTTATTTTCAATATTTGTATTTCAGTATTTTTAAATTATAAACTGCTGCAATGAATAGCTTTTTGCTATTATATTTTCAAATTGTTGGAGGTATTTCTTTCATCAGGGTAGATTCCTTGAAGTAGGATGCCTGAGTTGAAGAGCAAGTGGACTTACATAATAAGTAGTGCCAAATTTCCTTCTGGCAGGATGGTATTATTTGCATTCTCATGAGCCAGTGTATCAGAGTTCTCATTTCTCAGCTTCACCAGTAGAATGTATTACTAAGTTTTGGCTCTCCAATTTGTGAAAAATGTTATCTCAGTATTTTAATTCACATTTCTGTAACTATGAGTTTGAACATTTTTTAATGTTGGGATCATTTTTGTCTCTGAATCATCTGTTCCTCATATAATATTTTTATTTTGAAAAATTTTTTAATCTGCAAAGTAGTTGAAAAAAGTAATATGATAAACTAATTTCCTTTTGTGTATTGACTAATTCTGATTTTTTTAAAAATTTTTTTTTTTTAGTTGTAGATGGACACAATATCTTTATTTTATTGCGTTGTATGTGGTGCTGAGGATCAAACCCAGGGCCTCACGCATGCAAGGCAAGCGCTCTACCGCTGAGCTACAATCCCAGCCCTAATTCTGATTTTTTTTTTTTGGTACTGGGGATTGAACTCAGGGGCACTCGACCACTGAGCCACATCCCCAGCCCTGTTTTGTGTTTTATGTGGAGACAGGGTCTCACTGAGTTGCTTAGTGCCTCGCCATTGCTGAGACTGGCTTTGAACTTGCGATTCTCCTGTCTCAGCCTCCCTAAGTGCTGGGATTATAGGCTTGCCCCACTGTGCCTGGCTGACTAATTCTGATGTTTTACCATATTTTCCTCCCTCTCTATATATACACTTGAAATACACATTTTTAAAAATTATTTTTAGTTGTTGATGGACCTTTATTTTATTCACTTATTTATAAGCAATGCTGAGACTTGAACTCAGTGCCTCACACATGCTAGGCAAGTGCTCTAACCACCGAGCCACAATACCAGCCCCTGTGGTACATACACACTTTGATGGTTTATGACAAATGTATGCGTCTGTGGAACATCTACCATAAGCAAAGTACAAAAAGTTCCCAGAAGTTTCCTTATGCTTCTTTTCCAGCAGTGACTGCTCTGCTCTCTGATACTACAGATTAGTTTGCAATTTATGGAATGTTCTATGAATGTAATCACATATATTTTTTAATATTTGGCTTCTTTCATTAAATATAACATGAGATGTTTCCATGTTTGGTGTACATCAGTGGCTATTTGAATTGTTGCATAGTATTCCAGGCTACTTATGTAACAATTTGTTATCCATTCACCTGGTGATCCTTTGGATTGTTTCCAGTTTGGGGCTTTTATGGATAAAACTGATGACTTAGTGATTTTGTTGCTGAACTATTTGTAAGTTCCAGAGGTCACGACACATTACACTAAATAACAAATACTTCAGCATACAATTTAAGAATGACATTTTCCTTTAATGACCACAATATATTTATTATACCTAAGAAAATGGATATTAATTCAAAATCATCTAGTATTGAGCATATTCAGATTTTTCCCCATGGGTCCCAAATATATTTTTGATACTTTTTGTTTATTTGATTTTTGCAATACTAAGGATTGAATCCAGAACCTTCTGCATCCTAAGCAAGGACTCCACTATTGAACCACCAGTCCCTTACATCTACTTTTACTTTGGATCCAGAATTTAATTAGGGTTTGAGCATTATATTTGTTTTTTTTTTAAGTATCACTTTATTGTTTTTTTTTATTTTTTATTTTTTTTATGTGGTGATGGGGATTGAACTCAGGGCCTCATGCATGGTAGGCAGGTGCTTTACCACTGAGCTATCTCCCCGAGCCCTTGCATTATATTTGATTCTGTCTCTTTTAGCCTTTGAACTAATTGTCTTTTGGTGTAGGAAAATATCCCAGGTTCACCACATTCCCAGACTGTACTCTCCTGTTTCTCTAAGAACCCTTCGTTGGTTTTAGTGAGAAATGATATATGGAAATGAAGATCTGGGTACTAGCTCCTCTCATTGTTGCTAGGATTCCATTACTTCTAGGCCCTTTAAAAGGCCTAGAGGGTATAGCTGTAAATATATAAATATATATGTGGATAGTTCATATATCCAGTTCAAGAATACTTGTTTTTTTCCACCTTCCCCGTTCCATGTTTGCATATTCCCTTCTTTCTGGTTCTAAAACACATCTGAACATTTTTATTCCTTTTTCTCTCCCATAGTATGCACAAAATAGTTTCATTATTGCACATCAATATTGGTACAAAATCTACTGAGTTGAGAACTTTTTTGTAGTTTTTTAAGTCTTCGGAATATACCCCACATAAGGATGAATAGGGTACTTTGTCCAAGATGAACTAAATTATTTTTTCATCTGCATTTAATTTTACAGTTTGCTTTTCCCATTAATTTTCTTTATTTACATTTTTCAATAAGTTCTCCTTATGCTCTTCTTTTTGGGGGGGTACCAGGGACTGAACTCAGGGGTACTCGACCACTGAGCCACATCCCCAGCCCTATTTTGTGTTTTATGTAGAGACAGGGTCTCACTGAGTTGCTTAGCGTCTTGCCGTTGCTGAGGCTGGCTTTAAACTGGCTTTGAACTCGGGATTCTCCTATCTCAGCCTCCCAGAGTGCTGAGATTACAGGTGTGCACAACCATGCCTGGCGGATTTCTATAATTTTCTGTGAAGAGCTTTAGCCAGCTTTTTCACTTGTTACAACTACCAGTGTGTGGTCCTCTTGAATTTTTTTTTTTGGTACTGGAGACTGAACTCAGGGGCACTCGAGTTATATCCTCAGCCCTATTTTGTGTTTTATGTAGAGACAGGGTCTTACTGAGTTGCTTAGCCCCTTGCCGTTGCTGAGGTTGACTTTGAACTCACGATTCTCTTGTCTCAGCCTCCCTAAGTGCTGGGATTACAGGCTTGCGCCACCGCACCTGGCTATCTCTTGAATTTATAGGACTTTTAGCATCTTTTTAAATTCCTTTTCTCTTCATCAGATTGGCAAATTTCTAAAAGTAAATATTTGAAATTGAAAAGGAAGTGATTCAATATTGTTAGTAGAGTATAAATTGATATAACATTTTGAAAGAATTTAGTGAATATGTATCAAAAAGTAAATTGCACATACCCCTTGGCCTATCTTCTATGAATTTGTTAAACTGATATGCATATATGTTATTCATAGTAGTTGTGTCATTAGAAGAAAATGGGCACAGAGAACAAGCTATTTTTAAAAATTAGGATGTATTCCTCTATCTATTAAGAGTATTTTCTATCACTACTAAAGTAATAATTTCTAAAATGTTGCTAAATGGGGGCTGGGGTTATGGCGCAGTGGTAGCGTGCTCGCCTAGCATGCATGAGGCACTGGGTTCGATCCTCAGCACCACATATAAATAATAAATGAATAAAATAAAGATCCATCAACAAATAAAAATATATTAAAAAAAAAATGTTGCTAAATGGAAAAGAAATGCCTTGGGCAAGCCGGGCGCAGTGGCGCAAGCCTGTAATCCCAGCACTTTGGGAGGCTGAGACAGGAGAATCGCGAGTTCAAAGCCAGCCTCGCAATGGTGAGGTGCTAAGCAACTCAGTGAGACCCTGTCTCTACATAAAACACAAAATAGGGCTGGGGATGTGGCTCAGTGGTCGAGTGCCTCTGAGTTCAGTCTCTAGTACCAAAAAAAAAAAAAAGCCTTGGGCATTGTTTTGTTAGCCATTGTTTAAAAGTAATTATGTATGCATATACACATGCACACTCATATACAATGATGAATAAATTCATCATTGAATATATATGTATTCTGTGGTCCCTTTCAGAAAAGGAAAATGAGGGGTTGGTAAATTATCACTGAGGTGATAAAAAGACTTAATTTTTAGAGTGAATAATAAAAAACAAAAAAACACACACAAAATAAATGGCTCAAGGTAGAAGTTTATTTTTTCCTAGTGTAAAATTTTGGGATATATCCTTAGCTGTTTATAGTGTAGTGACTGCTCCCTGAAGTATAAAGGACACACGCTCTGTCTAGCTTGTGTCTACCATCCAAAATTGTGGTCCTTGTCCTTAAGGGCCAAGGTAGCCTTTGTGTTTCAGGCATGAAAAGAAAAACGCACCTAGGTTGCCAATTGCTTCTTAAGATTTTTCCTTTTACTAATCATGTGGTATAAATAACTTAGATTGAGTAGGGTCTCTGTCTGTCTGGTAGTCCATGTGCCTAGCTTAAAAATTTATTATTTGGGGCTGGGATTGTGGCGCAGTGGTAGCGTGCTCGCCTAGCACGTGTGAGGCACTGGGTTCGATCCTCAGCACCACATAAAAACAAAGATATTCTGTCCACCTAAAACTAAAAAATAAATAAATATTTTTTAAAAAATTTATTATTTTGGAAAAGGGAGAGAATGAAAAGTAGCATAGTAGTCTCTGCCACATTATCTTTTTACTGGTCTGAAGTCTTGTTGTTACATATTTCCTATTAAAAATTTATGTATCAGTATCCCTTGTCTGAAATACTTTGGATCAGAAGTGTTTCTGAATTTTTCAGATTTGGAATATTTGTATGGATTTTACTTGTTGAACATAATCTGATCAAAAAAATCTGAAATCCAAGATGCTCCAAGATCTCATGTCAGCACTGAAAAAGTTTCAGATATTTGAGCGTTGCAGATGAGGGATGCTCAACCTGTGTAAGCAATCTAAAGAACTAAAATGTTCTAATAACCTACCTGTATATTTTTTAAAAAATTTTTTTTTAGTTGTCAATGGACCTTTATTTATTTATATTTGGTGCTGAGCATCAAACCCAGGGAACCTAGGGCCTCAGATGTGCTAAGCAAACATTCTGCCACTGAGCCACAACTCTAGCCCTCTACCTTCATATTTGATTTGAAGGTTAAACTAAATGGCAGGCACATTTTAATTCCCTGAGGTAATAAAGCTTACTTTACTTTAAAAATTCAGACATAATATCAGTTCCTTTGAAATGTTGCTATTTGAATTCATCTGAGATCACACAAGGGGATTTCAAGTGATCAAAGGACACTAAATTTTAGATTTAAAAAATTAACTGGTGTATAAAAATTTTGAAGTAGGTTTTATTAAAAGGACTCCCTAAGATCATAGAAACCCAGAAGAATTTCAAACTTCAGAATTTTTCCAAACCAGATTATGAAAAATGGTTCTGTGATGTGTCCTCCTGAAGCATACATTTTGCAGGATCTTAAGCTGATTCCTATTTTTGTTCTCACTGATTTAGTTAAGAGTTCCATCTGTTGTCCTCAGGGGCTCCTTGCAAGTTTAAGGGCTTTTCTCCTGGTCTGCTGCTATTATTGCTTTCTCACCCTCCTTAGTCTCATTCTAGGACCTTTCCTTAAGAGCTGTTGATGTGCTGTGTTGGCTAGGCCAGAACTGTAGATAAGGAAGGAAAACCCTTTAATTCATTGATGTGGAATGAATAAGCGATAGCTCTAATTTCTACTGGAGAAAGAAGGAAATACTCTTCTTTATTTCTCTTTATTTTAAAAACAGCTCTTCTGAGGGAATTGTTTTTTTGTTTGGTTTTTTTTAAATTGTAGATGGACACAATACCTTTATTTTATTAATTTTTTACTTGGTGCTGAGGATTGAACTCAGTGCCTCACCATGCCAGGCAAGTGCTCTACCACTGAGCTACAACTGCAGCCCCTGAGGGAATGTTTTAAAGTGACAAAATGAACTTTTTTTTTGGTACCAGGAATTGAACTCAGGGGTACTTGGGAGTTGAACTCAGGAGTATTCGACCACTGAGCCACATCCCCAGCCCTATTTTGTGTTTTATTTAGAGACAAGGTCTCATTGAGTTGCTTAGCACCTCCCTATTGCTGAAGCTGTCTCAGCTTCCCAAGGTGCTGGGATTAGAGCTGTGCAGCGCTGCGCCTGAATGTTTTTACAAATGTGTGCATCTGTGTAGCTAGCACCCTAGTCAAACATAGGACACTTCCATCACCCCAGGAATGTGTGTGTGCCCCGTTGCATTCCTTCAATTTCTCTCTCCTCAACCTGGCCATTGACAGCCACCAGTCATCTTTCTGTCACTAGATTAGTTTGGTTAACAATTTTATGTAAATAGAATCATTTAGTGTGTATTCAGTGTCTGGCTTCTTTTGTTCAACATTAATTTTGAGATTTGTCTCAAATCTCAAATGTATTTCGTACTAGTAGTTTGTTGTTTTTCTTCTGTTGAGGATCCAACCCATGGCCTGCCACGTGCTAGGCAAGCATTCTACCACTGATCTACACCCCCAATCCTCCTTTTTATTTCTGAATAGCAATGCACTGCATGAATATACCACAACTTGTTTCTCTCTTCTCCATTGATGGACATTTTGTGTTTTTTTTTCTGTTAGAGGTACTATGATTTTCTCCCGTTGTCTTCTTTCTGGAGTAACCCATTTTTCAGATGTTGGAACTTACGGATTGATTGTCTCTTCTCACATATTTATCTCCAGAGGTGATTTCTTTCCTCTTCTCCTACCCCTCTACATTTAGGGAACTCTTACCTTCCTTTCTAAAACTCCTTTATATATATATATATATATATATAGTTGTAGATGGACACAGTATCTTTGTTTTATTTATTTTTATGTGGTGGTAAGGATTGAACCCAGTGCCTCACGCATGGGAGGGAAGCGCTGTACCACTGAGCCACAATCCCAGCCTCTCTCAAACTCCTTTCTCACTTTAATTACTCATTACTTTATAGTATTTTATTCTATTTGGAAATCAGCATCATTTTTTATATTTATAGAAGATGTATCAGACCTGATTGAAAGGCCTATGCAGGCTTTTTGTTTAGAGTGAATAGGTGTGGAGCTCATCGCGATGCTGGTTCCCACTAAATGCCAGAAACTAAAAAATTTCACTCTGGGGTACCATCACCCACACTAAAAGCCTTTGTTTTTTCCTGTTTTGTTCATTTCTTTAGAGAACAGCCAACTATTTTTCCCCACTGTAGGATAAATACCAGCCTGTCTACTGTGCAGTATAGGGTATCAGCTTCATTTATACAATCCTTTGGTTAATCTCTCTTTAAACCATCTCTCTTCTCATGCCCTAATGCCATCATGCCTATACTTTGGGTTTTATCAGGCAGCATAGGTTGGCTGTCTCCCTCCTCCACTACAGTCTACACTTTTCTTTTTTGGAGACTGGGTCTTGCTGTGTGCCCAGGTTGCTGGCCTCAAACTTGTGATCCTCCTACTTTTGCCACCTGAATAGTTGGTATTACAGATGTGTGCTGCTTCAACTAAGTGCTCTCTTTTTCTAGGTTGCCAGCAGCTTGCTCTTTTTTCCCCTCTATTTTTGTTGACTTATATCTTTATTTGTTTCTTCCTTTTTTAAAAAAAAAAAGTTTATTTTGAAATAATTAAGATTCGTAGGAAGTTGCAAAATTAGTACAAAGAGGTATCCCATATCCTTTCATATCCTGATTACTCCCACTGGTACTTAGTAACTATAGTACAATATCAAAACCAGGAAGTCGACATTGGTATGAAGTGCATGTGTAGTTATCTTAGGGTAAATATTTAGAAGTGAAATAGTTCAAACTTGTGATTACTGCCAGATTATGTGTATGTCTTATTTAGAACACATGTTATAAGTAACCAAATTCAAACTCAGACTGTATTTGGGGATTAATAGATAGGGAGCTGTTCAGGATACTGGGCTTTGAATGTATCTCCATAGATTTGCTTTTTTCTACCCCTAGCCAATAAATGTTTTAACATTATTTTCTTGTATTTTTTACTTCATTCTCAGACATTATCTTTCCTAAGTTGGCAGCAGTCATTGTCTCTGACAACTCTGTGATCCTTACTGATTAAAATTTCAAAAAGAGAGCTTTATCTAGTGTCCATCCTTACCTCTGGAGGGAGTCTAGTTGATCTTGTTGACTCGTGGTGGGGATAAGCTTGGATAGGACCACATGATCTGCTGCCTTCCTAGATTGGAAAGAGGCAATTCCTGAAAGGAAATAATGCCAGGCAGAAGACAAGCACAGTTTGAAAGTAGCAGTCTGGTCTCTTCTGCAAAAATAAATTGTATTTTAAAAATTAATTTCCCAGTTTTTTTAAATGTTTCATGGGCCATTCTCTTTGGAAAAGATCCCAACAGTTCAGAATTATATTATACAGGACAATATAAAAACTCAACGCTGTATTCCCCCATATTCCTTACACATCACTTTTTCCAAAGGAGAATCCTTTCAACAGTTGTCCATATCCTTGAAATTCCCTTTCATTGTGTTTATATATGAATATATGTACCTGTGTACTTTGGGGCAGGGGGGAGGTGATAAGTGAATTACAGTATTATTTGCTTCTTGTCTTTTTCATTTTGCTGGTGTGTCTTAGAGAATTTTTTTTAACAGTAGTACCTTTCCATTAGGATATGCCACAATTTACTTCTATGGTTTTTACTAGTTATATTCATATTTCCTGCTTAACAAAAAATTTGGAATTTAGATAATGTATTATATCATAGCGTCTTTTCAAGGCACTGTTAAAAGTTCCTGCATAGAATTTTTGGTGTTTTTTTTTTCTACATTGGAAAGAATAGATATAATTTATATACATATATAAATTTATGTATCTATGGGGCTGGGGTTGTGGCGCAGTGGTAGAGTGCTCACCTAGCACGCGGGAGGCACTGGGTTTGATCCTCAGCACCACATAAAAATAAAGATATTCTGTCCACCTACAACTAAAAAATAAATACTTAAAATAAATAAATTTATATATCTAAATATATAAATTTAGTGTATGTGATTACACAACCTGTGTAACTCTATGTCATGTACAACCAGAAGAATGTGAAGTTACACTGCATTTATGTATGTCAAAATGTCATGTATTACTAATTAGAACAAATAAGAAAAAGTCCAAAAATAAATACATAAATATATATAAATTTAGAGCATGATAGCTTGTTATACAAATTGTCAGTATAAACTTTTCATTTATTTGAACTGTTGTTTTTCATAAAGTAGAGAAGTTAATTATATTTTCATGCAGATACATGTTTGTTCAAGAATTAAAACATGTAGTTGTATTCCCTCCTGTTTGCATTTTACAGTAAGAGAGACCATACAAAGTAACTCTTTGTAATGACTTGATGGGTAATGGCAGTAAGATTCCCACATGTGAAATCTTAGTATTGGGTTTTGCTTGAACCTGAAAATAATCATAGCCCATATGTTTTAAATAAGATATTTGAGATGTACCCTCAAAAGAATTAATATAAACATTTCAACTCATCACCCAGCTTAAAAATAAACTTACCACAAAACTGATATCCATGTGTATCTCTCCACTTCCAGATAGTCTATGTTATAGTTCCCCTATAGAATTAATAAATCCTGAGGTGTTTTTTTCTCTCCCTGTGTTTGTTTTATATGTTGGCCATCCCTAAAAGACAAATTATTTCTTGTATGTTTTTAAACTTTGATTTAAATGTTCTTTAGCTTGCCATTTTCACTTAGTGTCTTAATGTTTATATAATTTATTCATGCTGATGCATATAGATCATTTATTTTTACTGTTGGAAATAGTATTTCCTCACACCAGAATGCATAATATACTTACCCGTTCTCCTGTTGATGGATATTTAGTTGTTTCTAGCTTTTGGTTAGTACAAATAATGCTGCTGTAAATATGATCACACAAGCTACTTCTTGGATGATTCATAATCACCAAAAATAAAAACAACTCAAAAGTCTAAACATTAATGAATGGATAGCTAAAATGTGGCATACCCATATAATGGAATATTATTCAACTATAAAATGGAATAAATACTGATATATGCTCTAAAATCGATGAACCTTGAAAACATGCTAAGTGAAAGAAGTCACTCACACGGTACTACATAGTATATGATTCTATTTATATGAATGTCCAGAAGAGGCAAGTTCATTGAGACAGAAGGTAGATATATGGTTGCCAGAGTCTGTGAGATGTGGATAATAGCTGTAAGTAGTTTTGAGGTTCTTTAGGAGAATGATAAAATGTTCTAAACACAGATCTTGGTAAGATTGTACACCTGAATATATTAATAAAAGCATTAAGTTATACATCTTAGATGGGTGAATTGATGGTGTTTGAACTATAGAAGTAAAGAATAATTTACAGTCCTTTTTTGAACTCAACCCACTAGTAGATTGTAAGCCATTTTAGAGGGTCACTAACAGACTTTATTTTTTTAAAAAGAGGAGCTAAGGGGTAGCTCACAGTTCTAACTTAGATGTATCAATTTCATGAAACACATAATCAAATAAAAGTAGTTTTGGAGGGGGTTGGTCCTGAGAATTGAACCCAGGGCCACTCTACACTGAGCTTAATGCTCCCTTTGTAGTTTGAAACAAGGGTCTCACTTATTGCCAAGGCTGACTTCCAACTTGTGATCCTCCTGCCTTAGCCTCATAGCTGGGATTACAGATGTGTACCACTGTGTCAAGCTCAAGTACTGTGTTCTCAATGATTATGAATGCATAGTATTTGCACACAAGAGGTCCTCAGTGAATTTTTGTTTAATACTTAGGTTTTACTATTTATTGGGGGGATTGGTGATTAGTGTGAAAGAAGGGTAGTTAGGAATGAAGGTTATACCAGAAATGGAATGTGAGTGGAAAGAATCCATAAAAGGTAAGAAACTCTTGGACTAATTTTAAACTTTTGCTTTGTGGCAGGGTCTCTCTGTGTTGGCCAGGCTGGCCTCAAACTTGCCATCCTGCTGTCTCCTCCTGAGTAGTTGAAATTGCTGTTGTGTACTACTGTGCTCACTGTGCCCATTCTTTTTTTTCTTTCTTTCTTTTCTTTCTTTCTTTTTTCCCTTTGGAACATAAATAGCAAATTATTGAGGCATGAAATAGATATGAAGGGTTTAAAAGCATAGACTGCTTTTGAACTCTCCTTTTTTATTCTAGGAAAAATAATCTTTAGTTTCTAATGTTAATTAACTTGAATTTCCTATAGCGTTTTTTTCAAATTTTTATAGTCTTTTAATGCTCATCAGAGATAGAGTGGTCTTGAATTCTTTAATGTTGTCATTTTTTTTCCTTTGAAGATCTAATAGTAATTGTCTGTGTTTCCTGAAATTTTCTTTTTGTTTGGTTTTGATTTTTTTATGACAGAGGTTTTTAAATTGTTTGATTTTCTTGATGGACATTATATAAAAGGAGGCATTGCTTAAAAGCCTGGACAACTTGAGAAAGCCAAGACAATGCAAGAGTCAGAAGGAAATTTTAAAACTATAAATAATATCCTTAAGATAAAGAGGCAATGCATGATTGAAATAAAATAGAAATCTTTTTAAAAAGAATATCCAAGAGGAAAGAATTTAAAAAGTTAGAAACTTAAAAGATAAGTTAGGAAGATAAATCTGAAGAGTAGAACAAAAACCAAAGAGGTAAGAAATAAAAAATTAATGGAGCATGCCAGAGGGTTCAGTATCTAGAAAGAGTTCTAAAGAGAGTACAGACAAAAGGATAAAATTTTCAGTGAGATAAAAGAAATTTTCCCAAACTGAATGAGTGCAGTTTGCAAGGGGCACACAAGGTACTTAGCAAGATAGACTTTTTAAAAACTACTCAGAAAATTTTAGAATATGAAGAGATAATAGATTTTCAGAGAGAAAAACAAGCCCTCTTGCAAGGACTCAAGCTAGAAGAGGGCAATGGAGAGATGTATTTTATACCTGAACTGACAGTCAAGGATGAGGATAAAATAAAGATTTGAGATGTCATAATAAATTTACCTCCCATGCACCTATTCTGCAAAGTTACAGGTATATAAGCACAATGCAAGTGAGTAAATCATGAGAGAGGAGAATTATGGGATCCAGGATCAGAACATCCAGGACGGGGCAGAGATGACTATATCGTGATTTGAACAAACACAGCACAGACATGACAATAGATACAGATTTAAATTGAAATTTAAAATTAGAAAACAAATTTAATTTCCCCTTTAATCTGTTCAGAATAATATTAAGGTAGCCAAATATTTAGGTAACCAATAAGAGGCTTTAGAATAAGAGGCTTTCACCTATACTAGCATATATCAGGATGAAGACTTATGTTTTATCTTTTTTTTTTTTGGTACTGCGGATTGAACTCAAGGGTACTCAACCACTGAGCCACATCCCCAGCCCTATTTTGTGTTTTATGTAGAGACAGGGTCTCACTGAGTTGCTTAGTACCTCGCCATTGCTGAGGCTGGCTTTGAACTCGCGATTCTCCTGTCTCAGCCTCCCTAAGTGCTGGGATTACAGGCTTGAGCCACCGCGCCCGGCTATGTTTTATCTTTTTATTTTTAATATTTTTTTGGTTGTCGATGGATCTTCATTATTTATTCGTTCATTCATTTATTTATTTATATAACTAAAAATAGTTGTATTTTATTTATTTTTATATGGTGCTAAGAATCGAACCCAGTGCCTCACACATGCTAAGCAAGCCCTCTACCACTGATCTAAAACCCCAGCCCTTGTATTTTATCTTATGACTTGAAATTTGAATCCTTTAACTGGGAATGATGCTTCCTTGTGTTCAGTTTTATAAGTAAAAACAACTGTTCAAAAATATTCACTTCCGGGGCTGGAGTTATGGCTCAGTGGTGGAGCGCTTGCCTTGCACACGTGAGGCCGTGGGTTCGACCCTCAGCACCACATACAAAATACATAAATAAATAAAATAAAGATTTTTAAAAAATATGTATTTACTTCCAGGCTGGGCGTGGTAGCACATACCTATAATCCCAGCTGCTCTGGAGGTTGATCACAAGTTCAAAGCCATCCTTAGCAAAAGCAAGGTGCCAAGCAACACAGTGAGACCCTGTTTCTACATAAAACACAAAAACAGGGCTGGGGATATGGCTCAGTGATTGAGTAACCTTGAGTTCAATCTCCAGTATAAAAAAAAAAAAATCCAAAAATGGTTTGAATCTTTAAAAAACAAGTTTTTTTTTTTTTGAAGTCCAGCCTTTTTTTTTTAGTTGTAGATGAACAAATACCTTTATTTATTTATTTATTTTAAGTGGTGCTAAGGATTGAACCCAGTGCCTCAAACATGCAAGGCAAGTGCTCTACCGCTCAGCCCCAGCCCCAGCCCCAAAGAACAAGACTTTTTTTTTTTTTTTTTTTTGGTACTGGGCATTGAACTAGGGGCACTCGGCCACTGAGCCACATCCCCAGCCCTATTTTGTGTTTTATGTAGAGACAGGGTCTCATTGAGTTGCTTAGCACCTCGCGGTTGCTGAGGCTGGCTTTGAACTCATGATTCTCCTGTCTCGGCCTCCCTAAGTGCTGGGATTCCAGGCTTGCACCACTGCGCTGGGCTCCCTGTGAGACTTTTTTAAAAAATATTTTTAGTTGTAAATGGACACAATACTTTTATTTTGTTTATTTTTATGTGGTTCTAAAGGTGGAACCCAGTGCCTCACATGTGCTAGGCAAGTGGTCTACCCTTGAGCCACAACTCTGACCTCCTGCCCTTTGAGTCATACCACAAACAGAAGGTTAGACTGACCACCTAAATCTAAATCATTAAACATACCAAAATTTTTCTTATTTCTCAGTAGCCCATGTAACTGGCTTTTTTTTTTTTTTTTTCTGTTAAATTGAATATTTTGAACAGGTAAGTATTTTTAAATGGGGATTAAATTTTCTTTTCCTGTCACTATCAAAAAATCCTAGCATGCCTATAATCCCAGCAACTTCATAGTCTGAGGCAGGAAGATCCCCAATTCAAGGCCAGCCTCAGCAATTTAGAGACAGGAAATAAAAAAAGAGCTGGTCGTGGTGGCACGTGCCTGTAATCCCAGGGGTTTGGGCGGCTGAGACAGAAGGAGCGTGAGTTCAAAGCCAGCTGTAGCGATTTAGTGAGGCCCTAAGCAACTCAGTGAGACCCCTCTAAATAAAATACCAAAAAGGGCTGGGAGTTCAAACCCTGCTACCAAAAAAAGGGACTGGTAGTAGCTCAGTGGTATTTCTTCCCTGGGTTTAATACTTGTTGGAGCAGATGGTGGGGGTTGGAATGGTGTAAACAACTGGCGTATTCCTGTTGTCCCAGCTACTCAGGAAGTTTAGGTAGTTGGGTTGATTGAACCCAAAAGTTTAAGGCCAGCCTGGGCAACATAGCAAGACCCTATCAAAAAAGGAAGAAGGAGAAAGAAAGGAGGGAGAAAAGAGACAAATGTTGTATACCTTGCTTTTTAGCTTATGGCAGGCAGCTGTAAGTGTTGAGAACCTAAATACAAATCTAGGTCTTTTTGCCTGCTGAACTTCTCAGTGCACAAAAATCATGATAGAACTAATTCATGGCATTCAAAGGAATTAATAAAATTTTAATGTATTATGAAGCGACATTTCATTTTAAGTCAGTGAAGTGTTCTGAACTAGGAACATAGGGATGTACAACTCTTGGAAAATAGTCATATTCATATAACAGTCCTTAAAAGTATTCATGGCTGAGAAGCCGGGCGCTGTGGCACATGCCTGTAATCCCAGCACTTTGGGAGGCTGAGACAGGAGAATTGCAAGGTCAAAGCCAGCCTCAGCAAAGGCGAGGCGCTAAGCAACTCAGTGAGACCCTGTCTCTACATAAAACACAAAATAGGGCTGGGGATGTGGCTCAGTGGTCGAGTTAAATCCCTGGTACCAAAAAAAAAAAAAGTATTCATGGCTAAGATTAGAGGGAAATGCCCTAAAATGTTAATCATTGTTCACATTAGGGGTGCCTTAAAAGAGGTGTTTTCCAGCAATTCTACATTTTATTTGTTATTTTTACAAATGGGGGAATGTTTTGGCCCCTATCTGGTAGTCTCACTTTAGGAAAGTAAATTTTTTTTTTTCGTACTGGGTATTGAACTCAGGGGCACTGGACCACTGAACCATACCCCCAGCCCTATTTTGTGTTTTATGTAGAGACAGGGTCTCACTGAGTTGCTTAGCGCCTCGCTGTTGCTGAGGCTGGCTTTGAACTCCCGATTTTCCTGTCTCCGCCTCCCTAAGTGCTGGGATTATAGTCTTGCACCACCATGCCCGGCTTAGGAAAGTAATTCTAAATATAGAATAAACATTATTCAGAAATACTCAACACCTTTATTTTTAGAAATCAAAAATCAGAAACAAGTTAAATGTTCATCTGACTAGAAAGTGTCAAAGTAAATGGTGATACTTCTAAGGGGAACTTAAGATTTAAGAGATTACCTAAAAACAAGGAAAAAAAGTTTACAGTAGAAAAAGTAGGAAACAAATGTTTTATGTAATATGTGATTACAGATAAATATTTTTATAAAGTTACAAGAAAATACTGGAATAAAATCCAGGAATTGCCTCAGTGACTATGTTTAGACATTAAGATTGAAGTAATTTTTCCTCTTTGTACTCTTGTATATTTTCCAACTTTTATTTAGTTATCAGATATGAACCAGCGTTAAAAAGTAGTTATTTTCCTAACACAAGGTAAAGCTATAGCTAATTTTTTTTGTACCGGGGATTGAACTTAGGGGCACTTGACCACTGAGCCACATCCCCAGCCCTATTCTGTGTGCCTGTGTTTTTTAGAGACAGGGTCTCACTGAGTTGCTTAGCACCTCACCGTTGCTGAGGCTGGCTTTGAACTCGTAGTTCTCCTATCTCAGCCTCCCAAAGTTGTTATAGGCGTGCGCCAATGCGCCCGGCTATAGCTAGTTTTTTTTTTTAGGTTGCCACTTGGTAATATCTTTATATATTATCTGAAAATGGGAGGGGTGCTAATGATATTTTCTTGAAGTCTTTTTTTCTGTCCATATGGAATGAACATATTTGTGTCATTTCTTAGATCTGAAACTCAGCACCGAGGCTCTGCTCCCCATTCTGAGAGTGATATACCAGAGCAGGAAGAAGAGATTCTAGGATCTGATGATGATGAGCAGGAAGACCCTAATGATTATTGTAAAGGTAAGTTTGTAAGGGGATACAAAGTAAGATTTCCTGTTATTCATTTGCATATTTTTTGTCTATCAGTTTGGATGCTTTCTGCTTGTTTCATTCTTTTCTTGAAGATACAGGAAGTAGTATTTGCTCTTGGTTTAACTTAAGGCGTCAAAGTGAAATTTTATGTTAAATTTTTACTTCTTTTTAAAAATGTTAGTACGTATTACCTTAGAAATTTTCAGATGAGTATTAAATAGAAAATAAAAGCTCTTTGCAGTGCTATACCAGAAGTAAACAAGCATGACGTTTTGTTGTGTATGTGTGTGTGTGTATTTATACCTTGTTACTTTTTTCTCATAGTGATAACTGATTAAGTAAGATAAACTGGAATTATAGGTACTTAAGCTGTCTCATCAGATTGCTTCTAACTTTTCTGTTTCTTGGTGAGTCCTCCCAGAATCCTTGGGGTAATAACTTATAATGGAATATATTGTACTATGTAGGAAAAGAAGTTGCTTAGTCCATACTCTCAGCATGCAAAGATAAATGTTAAAATATCTTGATTCCTGCCACTTTGGACATCTTTCTCAAGCTTTCCTGTTTGTTTTTATTTAGAAAAGCAGACCCTTCTATTTTCTACTTTTCAGCTAAATTAATAGAATTCAGTATTCTGTATCTCCTAAGAAATATCCTGAGGCTCCAACTCTTAAGTAGATTTATGTTTAAGTAAATCTGTTGGGTTTTTGAGTGGAAAAAGTAACTTTATACATAACCTTGTTTTTGTTTGAGGATGGGGTTCTTTTGAAGAGCATCAGTTGGTCAATTTAAAATTTTATTAAAGGGACTGGGGATATATAGCTCAGTTGATAGTGCTTGCCTTGCATGCACAAGGCCCTGTGTTCCATCCCCAACACCACAATAAATGAATGAATGAGTAAAAAGGGCTAGGGATGTAACTAGTGGTACAGCACCTCTGGGTTCAACCCCCCACCCCTAAAAAAATCTTATTAAGATTTTATCGGGGTAGGAAGGATAGTAGAATGAATTAGACGTTGTTACCCTGTGTACATATAGGAGTAGACAACCAGTGGAATTCTACGTCATGTACAACCAGAAAAATAAGAAATTAGGCTCTGCTTATTTATGATGTATTATAGTGCATTTTACTGTCATGTATTACTAATTAAAACAAATGAAAAAATAAAGAGAAAAAATATCTTATTAAGATTTTGTTTGTAACATGAACTCAATAATACTGTGTGGCTAATTTGACATTTAAGGTTTTCTGTTGAATTGATTTTATAGGAGAAATTTTTTATTTGACAAAAGGCATATGAATGTTGAAGAATGGGATATAAGATACCTTTTTTTTACTATTTTATGCTCATCCTGGTTGTTGTTCTTATATTCTCTCTCTCTTTTTTCCTTCCAGGAGGTTATCATCTTGTGAAAATTGGAGATCTATTCAATGGGAGATATCATGTGATCCGAAAGTTGGGCTGGGGACATTTCTCAACAGTGTGGTTATCATGGGATATTCAGTAAGTTTTATTAGTCCTACAAAAGAATTTAGTTAAATGATACCTCCATGTGTTTGTCTGATTTCCCAGAGATTATTCGGGCTTCAGTCTATCTCTAGGTTGATTGATTGATTGATTAATTGATTGATTTCTTTTCCATATATATGGGCGAGGGTTTAAATTGTAGAGTGATTTCTTGAATAGAATTTTGTTGTTGAAAGTAATCTCTTTTGTGGGGCAGTACCGGAGATTGAACTCAGGTGCATCCAACCACTCAGCCCCAGCCCCAGCCCTATTTTGTATTTTATTTCGAGACTGGGTCTCACTGAGTTGTTTAGCACCTCACTGTTGTTGAGGCTGGCTTTCAACTTGGAATTTTCCTCACCCTCGTGAGCCGCTGGGATTATAGGCGTGTGGCACTGTGCCCAGCAAAAGTAATTTTTTATATTCTTGGACAAATCACGCTTCTGGTTATGAAGAATCAGTGATATATATTCTTCTCCATCTTGGGCACAAGAGATTGATTAAATTAGTACCAGCAGCCAGGCGCGGTGGCTCACACTTGTAATTCCAGCACTTAGGGAGGCTGAGACAGGAGAATCGCAAGTTCAAAGCCAGCCTCAGCAATGGCGAGGCGCTAAGCAACTCAGTGAGACCCTGTCTCTACAAAAAACACAAAATAGGTCTGGGGATGTGGCTCAGTGGTCGAGTACCCCTGAGTTCAATCCCCAGTACCAAAAAAAAAAAAAAAAATTAGTACCAGCAAAATACTTGGAACTCCCATATTCAAAGTCTTGCAAAATATTCAGTTGTATAAATTAATAATTGTCTTCTCACTCAAGTAGGGTTAAATTTTTGGATAATGTTAGACCAACCTTTGTGAACTTATTTATTTTTGTAACAGATTTGGTCAATTGTGCACTTAAAATTTTTCTCCACATAAAAATTATAGACAATGAAAATACCTTTGTAACACTGAATATTTACCTAAACATGTGTCATCTTTTATTTACTTTTATGGCATACAGAATTTTACTTTATAAAATAAAATGCAAGTGTTTGGCATCCTATAGACCAAAACCAATTTTTCTTATAACTGAATGTTTTTTCAGTAGTACAGACAAAAACCTCAGTGTGGAAAACAAAAATATAACCAAAAAAACCTTAATGTGACCAGCTGAGGCCCTATCTTTGATGAGACAATAATTACTATGTATGTACTTCACTTTTTAATCATTTAATTTTTTTTTTTTTTTTTTTGGTGTCGTGGATTGAACTCAGGAGTGCTCGACCACTGAGCCACATCCCCAGCCCTATTTTGTGTTTTATGTAGAGACAGGGTCTCACTGAGTTGCTTAGCGCCTCACCATTGCTGAGGCTGGCTTTGGACTCAAGATTCTCCTGTCTCAGCCTCCTTAAGTGCTGGGATTACAGGCGTGCGCCACTGTGCTCGACTTCATTTAATTTTTTTGTGATTTTTGTCATTTCTGAGCCACATCCCCAGCCCTCTTGTATATTTTATGTGGAGACAGGGTCTTACTAAGTTGCTGAGGCTGGCCTTGAGCTTGTGATCCTCCTGTCTCAGGCTTCCAGATCGCTGGGATTACAAGCATGAGTTACCTGCATACAGCTTGTCATTTTGTTTTCATCCAAGTATGTATTCTGGCTTCTTATAGGAAAGTGTTGTATAGCTTTGATCCTTTTAACTTTTGCCATATTGATATATACATGGTATTTCTGATTTGATGGGATTTTTCCTCTTATTTGTCCCTATTTCTGGGTTTTGCATGGAATTGAGGGGCCCATTATGAAGGTGGATTTTAGCTTAGAGAAAATATTCAATGATAGATTATCTGAGAATAGATTGTCTTCCTGTAAATGAAATCTGGTCAGTTAGTGCTTTTAACAGTTATAAGCAATCCCATAGAAGTAGCTCAAGCTAGTTTGACTACAGGGAAATATGAAATCAGCATTTGTATTTCTTTACTGTCTCAGTTATAGTAAAATCTTAGCTTCCTGAAGTGAAAGTAGGCTGGGTGCTGTGGCTCATGCCTATAATCCCAGAGGCTCGGAAGGCTGAGGCAGGAGGATCTTGAATTCAAACCCAGCCTCAGCAACTTGATGAGTCCCTAAGCAACTCAATGAGACCCTGTCCCTAAATAAAATACAAAATGGTCTGGAAATGTATCTCAGTGGTCAGGTGCCCCTGAGTTCAATCCCTGGTACTAAAATTTAAAAAGTGAGAGTAGCATGTTTAGTCTTTTTTTTTTTTTTTTTTGGTACTGGGGATTGAACTCAGGGGTACTCCACCACTGAGCACATCCCCAGCCCTATTTTGTTCTATGTAGAGACAGGTTCTCACTGATTTGCTTAGTGCCTCACCGTTGCTGAGGCTGGCTTTGGACTCACGATCCTCCTGTCTTAGCCTCCCAAAGTGCTGGGATTACAAGCTTGCACCACCGTACCCGGCTATGTTTAGTCTTAATTGCCTATGTTTGTTTCTTAGAGGGAAGAAGTTTGTGGCAATGAAAGTAGTTAAAAGTGCTGAACATTATACTGAAACAGCTCTAGATGAAATCCGGTTGCTGAAATCAGTGAGTATTATATTTATGAACTGCAAACCATTATTAATAAAGTTTTTATAAGACATACCAAGTGGTAGACTCTTTAACATGGCTAAATTTTTAGTGTATTTCTTTCTTTCTTTTTTTTGGTACTGGGGATTGAACTCAGGGGTACTCGACTACTGAGCCACATCCCCAGCCCTATTTTGTGTTTTATGTAGAGACAGGGTCTCACTGAGGTTGCTTAGCACCTCACCATTGCTGAGGCTGGCTTTAAACTCGTGATTCTCCTGTTTCTGCCTCCCTAAGGGCTGGGATTACAGGTTTGAGCCACTGCTCCCAGCTTTTAGTGTATTTCTGGTAGCCTAAGGAAGCTTAGAAGAAGAGGACAATATTTATACATTCCAGTTATATAGTAGGGAATTGTTAGGACATGCTGTGTTAAGAATCCTTCCTATATACACAGACATCCCAACAATTTTTCAAACAAACAGAACTTCATTGAGCATATTTTATATGTTAGATAGTGGTAAGAATTCTCCCTACACACAGACACCTCCCAATTTTTTTTTAAATATTTTTAAAATTTGTAGATGGACACAATATTTTATTTATTTATTTGTATGTGGTGCTGAGGATCGAACCCAGTGACTCACATGCGAGGCAAGCGCTGAACCACTGAGCCACGGCCTCATCCCCCACCCCCAAATTTTTTAATTTGGACTCACGATCCATCCCCACCCCCTCAATTTTATTGAGCTTGTTTTATATGTCATAAATATTTATCTCTGCTACTCTAGTTAAAAGGAAAGTTAGGAGTAAATTTCTAACATTTTTAAAATGTTTTAAGATATGTAATATAAAAATAAATACCGTATTCATTAATTCCACCTTAACTTGGAAACTGGAGGAAATTTTATCCAAAAAAATTTACATTTTGTTATAAATTAAGAAGATACCAGTGTGATAAAAGATTAGAAAACCTGGATTTTGTTCCATCTTTATCCTGGTATCTTTATCACTATCTTTTTTTTTTTTCCCCTTCTGACCCCAGTGTTTCATCATTCATAAAATAAATGTTGGACCAGGAGATCTCTTACAGCAGTATTTTTCAAAGTGCCAGTTCATAACAAAATAAGGAACATGTGCCCAAAAGTAATTCAGCATACTCTTTAAGAAAGTTTTCTGTGAAAAAAAGTCAAATGAACAAACTGGTTAGGTCTATAATAGATTTGCGTCCTGTGAAATCTCCTTAATTCATCATAACTTGATAACCAGCAGTTGATTTGGAGGCAGCACTTTGAGTAGCAAAATGGTTAATTTAGAAAATTAGTGTATAGATTCATAGGGGCTCATTCTTGGAGTTGGTTCCTGCAGGTATTCTTCCTCTACCATTTGGCTTATTTCCATGTGTATTCCTTGTTGCTGAATACTGTCTCTTCCCCTGTACAGGTTCGCAATTCAGATCCTAATGATCCAAATAGAGAAATGGTTGTTCAACTACTGGATGACTTTAAAATATCAGGAGTTAACGGAACACGTATCCTTTTAAGTATTTATTCTTTTTTTTTTTTTTTTTTTGGTACCAGGGATTGAACTCAGGGGTACTCCACCACTGAGCCACATCCCCAGCCCTATTTTGTGTTTTATGTAGAGACAGGGTCTCACTGAGTTGCTTAGTACCTTGCTGTTGCTGAGGCTGGCTTTGAACTTATGATTCTTCTGTCTCTGCCTCCCAAAGTGCTGGGATTACAGGCGTGCACCAACATGCCTGTCAAAGTATTTATTCTTAATAAATCAGGAATTGACTTTATCCCAGATAAAGGAGCTGGATTTGTACAAAGAGCATTGATGTCTGTTCTTAGTAAATAAACTATAATAAAATTACCTTCTTTTATTGAACTTTCCTGAACAAAGCTCTGATTTATATCTATTTTTGTGTGGCATGCTTTTTCAGCATATTGCTTTAGGCTTTCCTCTTCTCAAATTAAAGCAAAACCAAAGGAAACATTTTTAAAAATAGCTTTGTGTAACTAAATAAATGTTCTATGATCTTTACCAACCATTGGAGAAATTCTAGGGGAAGTAATTTTTTTGTGAGAAATAACAGATAAACAAGAATTTAAGTCATGATTTTATGTTTTCAGGAGGTCTTAATATTGAAGAGACTGCAAATGTAGCTTTTTT
Source organism: Geosciurus inauris (assembly GCA_004024805.1). Taxonomy (NCBI): domain Eukaryota; kingdom Metazoa; phylum Chordata; class Mammalia; order Rodentia; family Sciuridae; genus Geosciurus; species Geosciurus inauris. The sequence goes on along the minus strand of PVHX01008213.1, from coordinate 43,569 downwards.
TAAGAATCAAAATGGGTATGATTGCATTCCATTGTAATGAAGAGACTGACTTATTAAATATTTTTATACAGAGTTTTAGAATTTTAATGTTGGAGGGAACCTTAACTGATTTTTCTCCACAAGTTCCACTGATCAGTGTGATGTACAGTGAGCTACTTGAAAGGTTATTGCTTAAGCAAACCTGTCAGATTTTTCAGAATCTGAAAAATTCAGATTGGATAATCTAAAGTTATTTGTTCAGTAGCCACCTAAAAATGGATAAGGAAGCCAGGAGTGGTGGCACATACCTGGAATTCCAGCTACTAAGGAGGCTGAGATAGAAGGATAGCAAATTTGAGGCCAGCCTGGGCAATTTAATGAGAGCCTGTCTCAAAATTTCACAGATTTGGGGTTATAACAGGTAGAGTGCTTCCCTGGCATGCTCTAGGTCCCAGGTTCAATTCCCAGTAATATACACACACAGTATAAGGAAAGATGCCATATATCATTCTATTTATCATGTGTGTTTAGCTTTTCTGGACATATTCTTCACTGGTTTTGATTTGGTTTTTGAGATGGGGTACAAATGGCTCTGTAGTTTTATGTGACTATGGGAAGAGATTTGGACAGAGAAGCAGGAAGAAACAATGAGGAAAGAAAAGCTGTTAATGTGAAAAAGGCTAATCATTCTGTAGTTAGTTTTGAGTCATTTCCTTGGAGAAGTACAAATTATAATCCCAAAATTGCTAAGGAAAATTGCTGACATTCATCTCAAAACAGTATCTTTTACCTGTTGTGGACACTTCGTAGATGGCTGTGTGTGTGTTTCAAAGTAAGAAAGTTATATAAAACCTAAAACCTGTGCAGGATGTTGTAATAGCCATTAGATTCTGTCTTCTGTTATTTAGTTTTGTAATGTGTGCCAAATTGTGCCAGATTTCTTTACTTATTTGGGAAAATTACCAGTAAAACTATAGAAATATTCTACACGTTCTCTTTAGTTATATTGAGTACCCTTGTTTGACTATAAGGAAGTAGTTTTTTAAAAAAGATTAATGTAATAGGTTTGAATTTCAGGTTCAAGATATTTTTTAAATATTACTGTGTGATTTTTCTACTTTTAAAATTATTTTTAAAATATTTTTTCAGTTGTAGATGAATATCTTTGTTATTTATTTTTTATGTGGTGCTGAGGATCAAACTCAGTGCCTCATACACGCCAGGCAAGCACGCTACCACTGAGCCACAACCCTAGCCCCAACTTTTTAATTGTTTTCCCCATTGTTCTTCCCCATTTCTCTCTGCTCTTCCTCCCACTTATCTCACAGCTGTCTTGGCCACTGCATTATATGCTACTCTTAGAGATTAAAAAGACTATTACTCAGAGCTATGTTAAGGGTTAACTGATTATGTCATTCACCTGTCTTTATCCCATTTCACAACACAGCACACCTACAGAGGGAGCTGTATAGCTGCATTTTTCTTTGTATCTGAAAACTGCTTTTTTTCTAGATAATTGTTCTTTTTCATATTAAAATATAAAAGAACCTGAACTAGATAATTACTACAGGTTCATTCTATTTCCATGGTGGTTAAGGGAAGAAGAGTTAATAAGGACTGGTAGCTATATAATGACATTAAGCCAGTGAGTCATTATTGGCTACCTATATGCCTAAGTCTTCAGGATACTTTTTTTTTTTTTTTTTTTTTTTGACTATGTGCTTAGTCTCTTTTGCTAACTCCTCTTAATTCATAATGTACACTAAACATGGCTCTTTTTTCCCCCATATTTTTTACTGGTGCATTATTGTTGTATGTAATGAGATTTGTTTGTTACATGCACACAGTATAACAGTATAATTTGGCCAATATCATTCCCCAGTATTTCTCTTTTTCTTCCCCTCTCCCCTGGTCCCTTTCCTCTGCTCTCTTGGTCTTCCTTCGATTTTCATGAGCCTAACCATGGCTGTTACTCAGTGATGTTATTAGCCTTTTGTTGTTTTCTTCACTTTCTCTTCAGTTTGGAAGAGGGTGGGTACCAGGGATTGAACTCAGGGGCACTCGACCACTGAGCCACATCCCCAGCCCTATTTTGTGTTTTATGTAGAGACAGGGTCTCACTGAGTTGCTTAGCACTTTGCTTTTGCCGAGGCTGGCTTTGAACTCATGATCCTCCTGCCTTATCCTCCCAAGCCACTGGGATTACAGGCCGTATCATTTTGAGTTCAGTTATTACTGCTTCTTCTGCCTTGTCAATCTTCTTTCACCAAAACTATTTGACTCTTCCATTTTGATCTATAACCAATTATGATATTCTTCTATCCAGTCTTTTTTTAAACTACTGAATATGTCATGATTTTTATTTCACCACTTAGAAATTAAAACATTTGTCATTGTAATTTGTTTCTTTTTTCAATAAATGAAAACTAAGAAGGTTAAAACTAGAAACATAAGAGAATAATAGTTTATAGTTGGATATGGTGGCACATAACCTGTAATCTAATTACTCAGGATGCTGAAGCAGGAAGATTACAAATTTGAGGCCAGATTTAGCAATTTAGCAAGACTCTCCCCAAATAAGAAATAAAGAGGACTGGGGCTGTAGCTCAGTGGTAGAGCACCTTTGGGTTCCATCCCGAGGAGGGATATTAAAAACTCTTCATCTTTTTTTGTTTTGTTTTTTAAGCAGTTTGCATTTTTTAAAAACTTGTTTTGGTAAATTTCCAATATAAAATAAGTAGGATAGTTTAATGAATCCCCATGGCTATATACTTTGTGATTACCACAGGGATTAGATTTATCACCCTAAGGTTTTGAACACTCAGATTTGAATTTATAGGAGTTTAGCTTCACTAGCATGCAAAAACTCCTTTAACTGCTCCATGCTCACTCCTTTTGCTTATTGGTGTTGTAGAATTATATCTTTATATATTATGTGCCCCCAAATAAAAACTTGTAATTCTTTCAGAAGAATAGTGAGAAGAATAGTGTCTTTGAGAAGATAGTGTCTTTTTAGGGCCAGGGATGTGGCATAGTGGCATAGTGGTAGAGCATTTGCCTAGCATGCATGAAGCCCTGGATTTGATCCCAAGCACCACCACAACCAAAAAAAAAAAAGTGTCTTTAAATTATGTGGAAAACAAAACAAAATTTAGAGTTATAAAAGAAAGCTACAGTAGTACTAGCTTTCATAATTGCTTGTGTATTTACCTTAATTGAGATTATTATTTTTTCATATGGCTTTGAGTTTCTGTCTAACGTACTTTCGTTTTACTTTGCAGGACTCTGTTGAGTGTTCCTTGCAAGGCACATGTACTGGTGTAAATTCCACTATTCACTGTTGATATGTGAGCATCTTAATTTCTCCCTCACTTATTTTTGTGCCTGGGATTGAACCCAGAGTTGCTTAACCACTGAGCCACACATTCCCTCCTTTTTATATTTTATTTAGAGACAGGGTCTCGCTGAGTTGCTTAGAGCCTCACTGAGTTGCTGAGGCTGCATTTGAACTCGCCATCCTCCTGCCTCAGCCTCCCGAGCCACTGGGATTACAGGCATGTGCTACCACCCTCAGCTTCTCCCTCAGTTTTGAAAGACAGTTTTGCTAGAAATAGGATTCTTGGTTGACAGTCTTTCTTTTACCACTTTAAATATATTGGCCCATTGCTTTCTAGCCTTCAAAATTTTTTATGAGCCAGGCGTGGTGGCACACACCTGTAATCCCTGCACTTAGGGAGGCTGAGAAAGGAGAATCGCAAGTTCAAAGCCAGCCTCAACAATGGCAAGGCACTAAGCAACTCAGTGAAACCCTGTCTCTAAATAAAACACAAAAACAGGGCTGGGGATGTGGCTCAGTGGTCAGGTACCTCTGAGTTCAATCCCCGGTACCAAAAAAAAAAAGTTTTCTTATGAGAAATTTGCTGATAATCTTATATGTGACAAATCTCTTGTCTTGCAACTTTCAAGATTCTTTCTCTTGTTTGTGTATAATATACCTCAGTGTGGGTTTGTTTGTTTGTTTTTGGTACCATGGATTGAACTCTGGTGTACTCTACCACTGAGCCACTTCCCCAGCCCTATTTTGTGTTTTATTTTAGAGACAGGGTCTCACTGAGTTGTTTAGCGCCTTGCTATTGCTGAGGCTGGCTTTGAACTTGGGATTCTCCTGTCTCAGCCTTCCAAAGTGCTGGGATTAGAGGCGTGCACCACCGTGCCCAGCTTCAGTGTGGATGTTTTTGAGTTATCTTATAGTTCTCTGAACTTCTTGGATGTTTATATTCATGTCTTTAAGCAAATTTGAGACCTTTTCAGACATTATTTCTTCAAATATTCTGTCTGTTCCTTACTTCATTGTACTTCTCTTCAGTCTTTTCTTTCAGTTCTTCAGATTGAATATATCATTTTCATTGTCTTGTCTTCAAGTTTGCCTGTTATTTTTTCTGCCTGCTCAAATCTGCCCAGGAATTCCTCTATTGAATTTTTTATTTCATTTATACTTTTTAGCTCCAAATTTCTTTTTGGTTACTTTCAAAGTTTTTTTTTTTTCCTTTTATTGATAATTTGTTTTGTTTATACATCACTTTTTCTTGACTTTCCACATTGAGCATCTTTAAGAACGTTGTTTCAAAGACTGTGTCTAATAGATTTGCCATCAGGTCTTTTTCAGGGTGTGTTTCTTTGTTTCCTTCAGATAGGCCATATTTTACTATTTCTTTACATTTCTTGTGGTTTTTGTTGTCATTGAAAATTGGACATTGAATCTTATATGGTAACTCTGGAAATCACATTCTGCCCCTTCCTCAGTGTTTGCTGTGTTTTTAGTTTCGATTCTACTGTTAGAAAACGTAGGTTGTCTCTGTGAAGGATCAGCCTAAGACATAAACTAACGATCTTCTTAAGTCTTTTTTGGAGAGCCTGTGCCTTTCTCTGGGCACACATAATCAGTTTTCCTGTGTGTGCAGTTGGCTGTAGAACATTCCAGTCTTTAAGTCTGGCTCTTAAAGGGGAAACTAAAAAATGAAGATGAAGGAAAAAGCAATGACCCTTTAAAGCTCTGGACATCACTTGGTAGGGCAGGGGCTTGAAGCAGCTGGTGTTTTTGTACTGCATTTCTCTGATTAGAAGCAGTAGTCAAAGAACAGGTTCTTGATGTTTAGGACAGCATCCTTTTTGTACACCCTGGCTTCTGTAAGCTGTGTGCAGGGTGACTTCCAAAGGGCTAAAAGAAGGGAAATGGTAGCTGCTACTGTGCTGAAATTGACCAAAATTAACCACCATTTAACATCCAAGTCTTCCCCTGGAAGTTGAAAGCTTTCAGTACACTCCCAGAATTCCAAAATAGTTATATCAGAAGACTGCCAGTACAACACCTAGAGAGGGAAATAGGTTACTGGTGGCTTCCTATTCCACCAGAACTCTTGCTAGTTTATTTTTATTTGAGTCAGTATTCAAACAATTTTTTAATTTTTTTTCCTGGTACCCAGGAAGGAACTCAGGGGTACTCCACCACTGAGCCACATCCCCAGCCCTATTTTGTGTTTTATGTAGAGACAGGGTCTCGCTGAGTTGCTTAGCGCCTCACCATTGCTGAGGCTGGCTTTGAACTCGGAATTCTCCTGTCTCAGCCTCCCATAGTGCTGGGATTATAGGCGTGCGCCACCACACCCAGCTGACAGTTTCTTTATTATCTGGATAATCAGAATGTTCCAGGCTTATTTTGTACATTTCCTCTAGAATCAACCATTTTTAAGAACTCCTGGTTCTGTCTTATGAGAAATGGCATCGAGAATCTTAAGTGCCTAGGGTTATACTTTGCTAGTGGATTGATCATTGCCATTATTTTTATCATTTCGTAATTTTGTTGTAAAAAGTAGTACCTTCCTTCTTCCCCTCCCTTTTTTGGGGGGTTACTTGAGGTTCCTCTCACAGCTTACCCTTGTAGTTGGGTGAACTTGGTTGTTTGGATCATTTTTCTTTCATGTGTTTCATATTGAATGTTTTCTGTTGCTATAGCTTTAAGTTCACTGATCTTTATTTTTATTCTAACCTGCTATTTATCCCATCCAATGTATTTTCACTCCTTACATTGTACTTATTTGTCTCTAGAAGTTCTTTTTTTTAACCTATCTTGTTTATCTTCCATATGTCAACTTTTTGAACATGTAGAATATAGCTACAGAAGCCATTTAATGTTTTTTTCCACTAATTCTATCACCTGTATTCATAGGTTCTGGGTCCATTTCAAGTAATGAGTTTTTCTAATTTTGGATATATTTTCCTGCATCTTTGCTGCAACTCTAGAATAATGACAAATAAGATAATGTAAAACATACATTTAAAGATAATGCCAAACATCTTGTTGGCTGCTAGATAGCTTGTATTCCTATACAAATCTTGAACTTTGTTCTAGGGTGCACAGTGCTTGATTTAGAGCTAAAATTGCCTCTCTTGAGTCAAGACCTTCCTGAATGAATACTCTACTCAATTTTCTTGTGACTGAGTTTTTCCTATTCCTTTTAGTGGGAACAAGTACTCTTCCAAGTCCTATGCAGATGCTAGGTACCGTTTCCTCTAGTTGTTTCAATGACTTTTTTCCTCTCCGCTTGTTTCCTTACATACGTGTACTTATTAGTACTCTGCAGAATACTTGAAGCTCCCCTCTGTAAATTCCCAAGTTCTTTTCTACAGCTTTTTCCTCTTTCATGCCTTGCATAACTTCCTTGACCCACTAGACTTCCAGCTCCATCTATTATTCAATGCATAGGGTGCCTAGAGAGTCTCAAGACAGTACAATGTGGTCAGTCTTAGAATTTAACTTACTTGTTTCCTTTTTATGTTTTTGCTCTTTTTTATATTTTGTCTTTTTATTGATTTTTTTACTTGGTACTAGGGATTGAACTCAGGGTTACTCAACCACTGAGCCACATCCCCAGCCCTATTTTGTGTTGTATGTAGAGACAGGGTCTCACTGAGTTGCTTAGTGCCTCACTTTTTGCTGAGGCTGGCTTTGAACTCGCAATTCTCCTGTCTCAGCCTCCAAGAGTGCTGGAATTATAGGCGTGCGCCACTGCACCTGGGTTGTTTTTTGTTGTTGTTTTTTCATTACAGTAGCTTGAAATGTGATCATGTTGTTTTGATTTGTCATGTCCCATTAATCATCTTTAAGAACAGTTCCTTTCATGACATTAACCTTTTTTATTTTTCTTTTTTTCTTATTTGGTTAAGAATTCAGGCTAGTTATTAGTTACTTGGATTTGTGTGATGATTAGTTGAGGTTAATCAGTTTTATTGAGTATGATAGGTAATGTCTTTATCCTTCTCAGTGTATTTTATCAGAGTGCAAATGATGCAAATTTGTTTATCATTGGTAGTGCTTAAGTTTGACTACTTCTATTTTTTTTTAAATATATTTTTAGTCGTAGATGGACACAATGTCTTTATTTTATTGCTTTGTATGTGGTGCTGAGGGTCGAACCCAGGGCCTCATGCATGTGAGGCAAGCGCTCTACCGCTGAGCTACAATCCCAGCCCAAGTTTGACTACTTCTTTGAGGCAGTGCCTTACCGAATTCCCTGTTGTAAAAACTACCTTGTTCCTTTTATAATTAATAAGTAATCTGTGAAGTGATATTTTGACACGGTGACAGTCATTTTTCCAACAGTCTTTCACATAGTGGTTTTAGCATTCATTGATTCTTACCTGAACCTGTTATTATTATGGTGGTTATAAAATGGTGATTTTTCTGTTTTCATCATACCTTGTGTATTTATCATTTGTCTTTCTTTAAAGAAGACATTTCCTTTCTGCTCCTCTCACACTTAAACTGTATCACTATACGTACTGTTTTGGAGGAGGGGACAGGCAGTACTGGGGATTGAATCAGGGATGCGCTACCACTTAACAACATCTTTTTATCTTATTGTGAGACAGGTTCTTGCTGAATTGCCCAGGCTGACCTTAAATTTGCAATCCTCCTGACTCAGCCTCCCAATTTCCTGGGACTATAGGCATGTGCCACTGCACCTGGCTATTTTTTAGTCTGTTAATTCATGACTTTACTTTTTAAAATATAGTCTTCACTTTGGCCATTGGCATTCTCTTCAAAATGGCTCCTTTTTTTTTTTTTTTTTTTAATTCCCTTGTTTGGCACAGCAAGGTGTTCTAAGCTTATCCTGTATTTTCCCTGTCAAGTAGCCTCACATCTAGCCTGTTTCCCAAGCAGCCCAGGCTTTCTTTTTTTTTTTAACTGGAGATTGAACTCAGGAGCACTCGACCACTGAGCCACATCCCCAGCCCTATTTTGTGTTTTATGTAGACAGGGTCTCACTGAATTGCTTAGAGCCTCGCTGTTGCTGAGGCTGGCTTTGAACTCGCGACTCTCCTGTCTCAGCCTCCCTAAGTGCTGGGATTACAGGCTTGTGCCACCGCGCCCGGCTTAGCCCAGGCTTTCTTTTAGTGGAAAGTATTTATTTTTATGTGGTGCTGAGGACCAAACCCAGTGCCTTATGCATGCGAGGCAAGCGCTCTACCACTGAGCTATAACCCCAGCCCTCTATGACTTTTTGTATCAAAAGAAAATGATATGTAACATTTTCATTGTGGTAGAATCTACATCTTGTCTTGCCCTATTTTTCTCTTGTGCTTTCTTTTTATTCCTTAATGAACTCCTAGATATCTGCATGGTGTTTGAAGTTTTGGGGCATCATCTGCTCAAGTGGATCATCAAGTCTAATTATCAGGGGCTTCCACTGCCTTGTGTCAAAAAAATCATTCAGCAAGTATGTATCTTTGTCTTTGCTATGTGGTTATTTTTCAAATATTGCTGAAGATCATGAGTTTGTTATTCCCAATAGAATTTTTATTTTAAAAAAATCAGGAGTTTTTAATTGCTAAAATTAAGGGTTTTTTTAGCCAGTAAGGTTTATTTTGTCTATTCTGTTTGTATTTATTGAAGATATCTAAATCTCCTTTACCTACATTTAAACACTTAAAGGGTATGCTGAACATTTATTCTCAGTCTTTATAATGTACCTAATTAAAGAATATTTCCAAATAAATTTCGCTTTGTAAAACTTGAAAGTTTATAATCAATCTTGTATTTTGTGTTTACAAGTTTGCTGTATTCCCATTCAGGTGTTACAGGGTCTGGATTATTTACATACCAAGTGCCGCATTATCCACACTGACATTAAACCAGAAAACATCTTGTTGTCAGTGAATGAGCAGTACATTCGGAGACTGGCTGCAGAAGCAACAGAATGGCAGCGATCTGGAGCTCCTCCACCTTCTGGATCTGCAGGTATGTTGGGCAAAGAGGGGCTTTGCTCTCATTAGAAGTTTAGAGAAATTTCTACCATTGTTTATTGCTAGGGAGTTAATGAAACACTATTCAATCATTTAACTATAAAATATTTAAGAAATAGATCAACCTTCAAGAGACTTTTTTCTCATTATTCCTCTGAGATTGTTTTATCTTTTAGGTACAGACATGTTATATATTAAAATGGCTAATTTATGTTGTTGTTTAAAGGTGTTTTTCCTTTGATTTCATGGTCGTTTTTGCTGTGGTTACTGTTTACCGTGATCACACATGCTCACTTATGGATTAGGGATCTGCACAAGAACAAGATAACATTGCATTTAAGGGCTTGGATTTAAGCATAAGGGTGATAATACCTGGTTTGAATCTTAGCTTCACCATTGACTGGGAGACCTTGGCCGACTTACTTGACTTCATTTTCCCTCATTACAAGTTACCATGATTAAATTTCACATTGATACAGTTACTAGCGTGCCACATAATAGTATGTGTTGAATAAATTATGATTGTGATCAGTTTTTTCCTTCTGAATACCTCAGTCATATTTGAGGGCTTTCTTGATATCCAGGTTGAAACAACAGTTATCATAAAGTTCCTTCAAAGGAAGAGCAAAAAAGGAAAAAACAAGTGGAAACGAGTTTCAGTTTTACACATTGAACAAGTTCTAGAACTCTTTTGCACAACAGTGTGGATATAGTGAGTGCTATTGAACTGTACATTTAAGAATGAGGATACATTTTCCATTGTTTTTTTTTTGTTTTTTGTTTTTTAATTTTTTTAGTTGTAGATGGACACAATGCCTTTATTTTGTTTATTTATTTTTATATGGTGCTGAGGATAAAACCCAGGGCCTCACACATGCTAGGCAAGTGCTCTACCACTGAGCCACAACCCCAGCCCCAATTTTTCATTATGTTTTTTACTGTGTTTACAAATATTTTTAAAAAGACTAAATATTTCACCTAACATAAACTGTTATCCATAATAAGTTCTATAGCAAATTACTGTAATTTTTGGTGTCACCTAGCCTCCCCTTTTAAAACTGACAAATTCAGCCAGGCGTGGTGGTACACGCCTGTAATCCCAGCACTGTGGGAGGCTGAGACAGGAGAATTGCGAGTTCAAAGCCAGCCTCAGCAATGGCGAAGTGCTAAGCAACTCAGTGAGACCCTGTCTGTAAATAAAACACAAAATAGGGCTGGGGATGTGACTCAGTGGTCAAGTGCCCGAGTTCAATCCCCAATACCAAAAAATAAAAATTAAAAAAATTTGACAAATTCTGAGGAGGGAAAATTAAGAGGTGGAAATACCGGTTGAGGATGAGGTGCTTGTTGCTTGTCACTTTCTATTTTAAGCAGTGTGTGGGAATGGGGAAAATAAGTGACCCAGAAATTAGGAGTTGGCCCTTTGAATGTATTAATGCGACCTGGGTGGGGAAGGATTCATTTTAACTTTTTCAAGGTTTGGCAACTTTTATATGCACTATTTGTTTTCTATAAAAATAAAGATAATGTGGCTTCTGCTAAAGTCCTTAAAAACAACAGGCTACACAAGAAAAGCTTTTCATTCTGGTTGGGTATCTTATCTAAGCCTTAGTTTACCTTGCCTGGTGAATGCTAGAATTCTTACTTGCTTTTCTTTTCTTTTCAGTCAGTACTGCTCCCCAGCCTAAACCAGTAAGTATAAGGGGTTTCTATATTTAATTCTGATCAATGGGCTGTGGGCATGCATTCTTCTCTTGTGATTGTCTCTGTTTAAACAGAGTTTGGAAACCGAGGGAGAAAATATTCCTGCGCTTCTATAATTTTCTTCAGTAAATTCTCATGCATCTTAAGCAAATCTGTATTGGTGATGCTTCTATAAATTTGAGTGTCTGAGAGTAAACCAGCCCCACAGACCGCTCAGAAGACCAAGATTTGTTGTTAATTTTATTTTTATTTGGTTTCTTATGTATCTGCTGGTTTTTTGGTTTTTGGTTTTTGGTTTTTTTGGTCCGGGTATTGAACCCAGGGGCATTAACTGCTGAGCCACATCCCGGCCCTTTTTATATTTTATTTAGAGACAAGGTCTCGCTAAGTTGCTAAGGCTGGCTTTGAACTCGCAATCCTCCTGCCTCAGCCTCCTGAGCTGCTGGGATTATAGACTTGCACCATTGCTCCTAGCTGCAGCTTTTAAGTTAATGAAAAACTTAGGAAAGAGTGAAATTTAATTAGGAAGTATTAAAGTTAACAGTTATCTCCAAGTAGGGATAATGGATTAGCCACCTGAAGGCTTTATCTGTTTGTAATCTCCGCCCAGGCTGACAAAATGTCAAAGAATAAGAAGAAGAAATTGAAGAAGAAGCAGAAGCGCCAGGCAGAATTACTAGAGAAGCGAATACAGGAAATTGAGGAAATGGAGAAAGAGTCGGGCCCTGGGCAAAAAAGACCTAACAAGCAAGAAGATTCAGAGAGTCCTGTTGAAAGACCCTTGAAAGAGAACCCATCTAATAAAATGACCCAAGAAAAACTTGGTATAAATAGAGCATCACAAAAATTACTTTATGGCACACTTTAACATTAATTTATTATTGTTATATAATATAGTGATTTCATATATAATAAGTACATCTCTGGGGGTGTCCTTATAAGAATTCAGATCTTTTCATAAATGTTAGGCAGGTGATATTCAAATGTAATTTCTAATTTTTCTCAGGAAGTAGAGTATAGACTTTATTTAGACATTGGGTAAGGATAAGAAGATCTTTGTCCTTCCATAAATAGGTTTTAGTATTTAGTCGTGTTTTTATGTCACTCAGTGTAAGTTCTAGAAATGTTTTATCTTGTGAGAAATTGTTCTTTCACTCACGTACATACACATACATCCTTTTTTGTTTGTTTGTTTTCTTAGAAGAGTCAAGTTCCATTGGCCAGAATCAGACACTTATGGAACCTGGTGTAGAGGGTGGTGCAGCAGAAATTAATTGCAATGGAGTAATTGAAATCATAAATTATACTGAGAACAGTAATAAAGAAACATTGAGGCTTAAAGAGGATCTACATAATGCTAATGACTGTGGTGTCCAAAATTTGAAGCAGGAACCTAGTCTCCTAAGTTCCCAAAATGGAGACGCTAGCACAAATGAAGAAACAGACTCTTGTACACCTATAGCTTCTGAGGTGTCAGATACCATGGTGTGCCAGTCTTCCTCAACTGTTGACCAATCATTCAGTGAACAGGACATCAGCCAACTTCAAGAAAGCATTCGGGCAGAGATACCTTGTGAAGATGAGCAAGAGCAGGAACATAATGGACCACTGGACAACAAAGGTATCTGTAGACACACCAGCACTGTGCCCAGCATGTGCTAGTCATGACTTCTAGACTGAAGTACCATTGTTTTCCTAATTACAGTTTTACAGCAGATGTCCAAGTTACCTTCAACATGTAAAGCAATAGCTAACTTTGAATTTTATTGGATGTATATGGGCTTTGCAGTATTTCACTTGGTACTTTGAGTACACAGGTTGTTTTTTTTAATATAATTTTTTTAAGTTGTTGATAGACCTTTATTTTATTTATTTATATGTGATGCTGAGAATCAAACCCAGTGCCTTACACATGCTAGGCAGGCGCTCCACCACTGAGCTACAACCCCAGTCCCAGTACACAGGTTTTTAATTCTAGAAATAGAAGTCATTGCTATGTTCTTTTTATCTTAGAAAATTTATTATATGTTGCCAGTTGACCTGTTTAACTCTTGCCTTGGAGGGAGTCATTAGAGCCCTTTGGGTTTTATTGCTTACATTAAACAGTTTATTGACAGTGCCTATTGTCTGTAGGAAAATCCACCGCTGGAAATTTTCTTGTTAATCCCCTTGAGCCAAAAAATGCAGAAAAACTCAAAGTGAAGATTGCCGATCTTGGAAATGCCTGTTGGGTGGTAAGTTAAACTTGTCTTGGTGCTCTGTTTGAAGTGACTGGGAATGAATAAGAATTTGGACTTAGTTATGCTGAAATAAAACATCATTTAACATTTTAGTGAAAATTTATTGTTTTACTTGTTTTTTAACCTTTTGTTATAGAAAAGTTTAGATGTATCTATGAAAATAGGAAAAATGATAAAATAATGAACAATCCACCCAACCTCCACCTGTTCACCTATCACCCAGATTCAGTAATGTCAACTCTTGGCCAATCTTGTGTAAACCCTGTTCTTATTCTCTTTTCATACTTTTAATGGCTGTGTTTATAGCCTCCCTGCACCCTACTCCTATATTTAAAATTGCAATCTAACTTAAAAATTGTGATCTTTTAATTCACTTAATATATTTTGGACACGTTCTTTTTATATAAAATTCAGATGGTTACATAGTGTTCCTCACATCTTTAAGCTTTTTTTTTTTTAATATTTTTTTTTTAGTTGTTGATGGACACAATGTCTTTATTTTATTGCTTTGTATGTGCTGCTGAGGATCGAACTCAGGGCCTCACGCATGCGAAGCAAGCGCTCTACCGCTGAGCTACAATCCCAGCCCACATCTTTAAGCATTTTTGACAGCTCTTTGTGATTGAGAATCTTTTTGCATAAATTTTGGTGTAGTTGTCTTTAGGACATGTTCTAAAGGTAGAATTGCTAAGTCAAAGGTTAGATGATTTTTTTTTAAGGCTTTTAGATATATAGTGCCATATTACTTAGTTTTAATTGCATATAATTATATGTAATTACAAGTCCACATTACATATATTTTATGTAATAATATTTTCCCAAAAAGATACATCAATTTTTCTACCTTTAACAACCCAAAATAGTATTTTTATTCTCCATTATCCAAGTTAAATAGTGGGACCTTTTTTTAAAAAATACTTTTTTTAAAAACTTAATATCTAGGGAAGTTTTGGGAGTTTTTTGTTTTGTTTTATTTGTTTGTTTTAGTTATAGATGGACAGTACCTTTATTTTACTTATTTTTATGTGGTGCTGAGGATCAACCCCAATGCCTCACACATGCCCGGCAAGCACTCTACCAATGGGCCACAACCCAAGTCGCTGGGGGGCTATTTTTTTAATAGACAACTTTTAAAAATCTACAGTAGAATGGTTTTTATATAAATGAAAACTACTTAAAAGAGGCAACAGGAAATGATCCAGAATCCAGTAGGATCTCATTTTTAGTATTTATTACAGGATATTATTAAAACATTTTAGAAGAAATAAAGTTAGCCGGGCGCAGTGGCTCACGCTTGTAATCCCAGCACTTAGGGAGGCTGAGACAGGAGAATCGCGAGTTCAAAGCCAGCCTCAGCAATGGCGAGGCACTAAGCAACTCAGTGAGACCCTGTCTCTACATAACACACAAAATAGGGCTGGGGATGTGGCTCAGTGGTCGAGTGCCCCTGAGTTCAATCCCCAGTACCAAAAAAATAAATAAATAAATAAATAAAGTTAGAGCTGAGCACTGACTTATAGGAAGATGGAACAGATTTCCAAGTAATTAGAATTACTCCTCCATACTACTGTCTGATTCTGGCCACCACACAGCTTCGCCTGTATGGCTGGTAGTGGCTGCTGTAGCCTCCCTCACTTTGTCCCTCCTGCTGCACTTGCCCCCTATATACTATTGTTAGCACATCTCTCAGTAATCTTTCAGATGTAGGTCAAGTCAGATATTCTCCAAACCTTCATTCTGAGGTTCTACTCAGAATGAATGCCAAAGTTCTTGCCATGGTCCAAACACCACTAAGCAACGAGCACTTACTGTCCCTCACACCTGAAGTGCTCTCCCCGAAATACTGTGTTCAGCTTTTTCCCTTATTTTAAGTTCCTGTTCCTGGTCATTAGAGAGCTCTTCCCCCAAATACGTAAACATAATTAGCAAACCATCACTCATGAATTTTTTCACTCTTGCTCTCTCCCTTCAGTTTCCCCCACAATACTTAGCACAATCTGATACTCTATATTTGCTTAATGTCCCATTTCCTAGAATATATGTCCTATCATAGCAAAAATAGTTTTGGTCACTGCTCTATCTCTAGTATTGAGAACAGTACCTGGTGCATAGTAGATACTCAATAAATAGTAAATGATTCACAGCAAATAATATTTGGTTCTAACAGGAGCTGGGGTTGTGGCTCAGTGGTAGAGCACTTGCCTAGCAAGTGTGAGGCACTGGGTTCAGTTCTCAGCACCATGTATAAATAAATAAAACAAAGGTCCATCAACAACTAATAAAAATATTGTTAAAAAATACCGGTTCTAACAAATACCACATTGTTCAAACATCAAAATGTTGTCATCTTTCTGCTCCCTCCCCCCATTTCAAGTTTCTATGCCTTCGTCTTTGGAACACCTTCTTGCATGCTTGTTTATTAATATGGAACACTTTTCTTCATTCTGGTACAATTCTTCCTGTCCCTTTTACCATAGCAGAATAAATCTCTTCATCTACTACTTGCATGTCTTTCCTTTTATAATATCGCTACTAAAATTGACCTTACGTTCTCTTCACACATTTACTCATTTAGCACTGGCACATACTCTGACCTGGGCACTGGGACACAGGGTCCCACTTTGCTGGATCCTGTTCAGGTCTCACTTTAGAGTAATCTCTTTAGCACATCAGTGTCTAGTACCAAGTAATGAAATTTTATTTAGTTTTCAAAGAGCTTTTTTGTGTTGTTTTGTTGTTTTTTAAGATATTACACTTTTTGTTTTGCTTATCAGGTATGCATGGACATAATTTAGAGAAAGGTTTTGATTTTAAAATGTGCCATTCTTTTTGCCAATTTTTCACTCCTTATGTATTCACCTTTATATGACTAATAAATGACAGGGTTATAGTAGCCCCACCCCACTCTAGTTATTATTTTTTCTTCCTGAAAATGGGACCCATCTACCACCAGTACCCCAATCCCCCATCTTCCAAATGTCATATAATTTTTTCCTACATGATTATTTATTCCATACTTTTCCTTTTTTTTTTTTTTAAATATTAGTTGTTCATGGACCTTTATTTTATTTATTTATATGTGGTGCTGAGAATTGAACCCAGTGCCTCACGCATGCTAAGCAAGCACTCTACCACCAAGCCACAACTCCAGCCCCTATACTTTTCCTTTTTCTTTCTACACTATTTGGCTTGCTTAATTTCTTTGTAATGTTCATTACTTAATTCAACTCTGTAGTTTTACCCAGTGATGTAAATACTATGCTATAATATGGACAGATACATTTGGCTATTATTTCAGCTTCATTTTCCTAAAGAGTTCTGTCCTGGAACCTAGCATCTTCTAATCTGTGTTCATCTGATTGGGTTGCCCATTTGGGATTTCTACACTCTCCTGTAGTTTATTCTTTTCTCTGTCTTTATACCCCCTGTTTAATCAGTTATCTCCAATCTTCTTTCTTATTTTTTTGCAGAGGACTTGAGACCTCTTCAGTACCATATTTCACTGCATAATCAGTGCATATTTTTTTTTTTAATGTTTATTTTTTAGTTGTAGGTGACAGAATATCTTTATTTTATTTTTATGTGGTGCAGAGGATCGAACCCAGTGCCTTATGCATGCTAGGCGAGCACGCTACCACTGCGCCATAATCCCAGCCCCAATCAGTGCATATTTTATGCCAGATTTTTTTGTAAAAAAAGTTGGGTGCAACCATTATGTGAAGCTTTTTTTTTTTTTTTTTTTTTAATGTGGTGCTGAGTATCAAACCCAAGGCCTTGTGCATACAAGGCAAGCACTCTACCAACTGAGCTATATCCCCAGCCCCCAAGCCTTTTTTTTTTTTTTAAAGCAAATTGTTCTGGTATTACTTAAAATTCATTTATTTACCAGATGATTATTCACAGAATACTTATGAATATATGTACATGCAGCAGTGGCAGTTGTGTGGTGGAATACAGTAGCTGTAAGAAAGAGTACGAAATTTTGGGGAAACCTTGAGTGTCTGATAGTCTTTATTCTGCTTTTACATTCAGTTTACTATGTGTAGAGTTCTAGGTTAAAAATAATTATCCTTCAGATATTTGTCAGAATTTATCCATTGTCTTCTAGTTTCCATTCTTCCTGCTAAAGACCAATGCTGCTGTAATTCTTCATCTTTTTTTTTTAATATTTATTTTTTAGTTGTAGGTGACAGAATATCTTTATTTTATTTTTATGTGGTGCTGAGGATCGAACCCAGTGCCTCACGTGTGCTAGGCGAGCACGCTACCACTGCGCCATAACCCCAGCCCCAATTCTTCATCTTTTTATGAAAGCTTTTTTCCTTACAGAAGTCATTATTTCACAGTGATGTGCCTCACTGAAAGTCTATTTTCACCTGCTAGGCTAAAGATTTGGTGTGTACTTTGAAATTTTTAACTCTTACCATTTGGATTTGAATCTTTCTTAATTTTTACATTATATTACCTCCTTGGTCTCTATTTTCTACTTCTGAAATACTTTTATGCAACACAAATGTTAAAACTCTTATATAGGTCCTGTTCATCTCTTACTTTCCTATTTTCTTTCATTTCCCTACCCCCTCTCTCTAAACCACTATATTTTTCAAATTTTTCTTATAGATCTCATTATTTCTTATTTCTCCTATTATATTTTCATTTTACAAGAGTTATTTGGTTATCTCATTTCTTTTGCTGTGTATGGGATGCTTATTGGAGATTGAACCAGGGATGTGCTCTACCACTGAGTTACATCCCCAGCCATTTTTTATGTTGGGATAGTTCTTGCTAAGTTGTTCAAACTGGCTTAGAACTTGCAATCCTCCTGCCTTAGCCTCCTCAGTCACTAGGATTGCTGGAATTACAGGTGTGCACCCTCACTCCCAGCTTGATTCCCTCTCTCTCCTTTCTAAAAATCCTGTTCTTGTTTTATTCTTCTGTGTGTGTGTGTTTAATCTTAGAGGATATTAGGGCTTTTTTCTTGATATTATCTTCTTTCTACATGGTATCTGTTGCCTTCTTTCTGTTTAGAATCACTAAACAGGAAACTGTCTAACTGTATGAATAAGAGTAGTAAGTTATTTGGAAGCTGTGCGCCTGGGTTGACCTTGTTATTCACTATATAAAGATTTGTTTGGGCTGTCTTCATTTCATCCTCACGTGTCAAAATCTTTGGGTCTTTCCTTTTGGGTTGGTCATATTCCCCACAGATTTATCTTCTTCAGATCTTCTACCTAGAATGTAATTACCTGGCTACTATTGTTCTGGGAGCTGAGTTAAGCAAATGATTAGGTTTTTCCTACCTATACAGTAAAATCACTTAATTTCCTTGTTTTCAAAATAGTACCCTCCCCTTGACTGTAAGTATCGTCCAGATACCCTATTTTATCCACTCCAGAGAATAAACCTATAAGTGGTCTGTTGGGCCAAGAAAAGGTCTGTTAGCCAGCTTCATGTCCTGTGTTCTGGAGCTCTGTTTCTTAACCCATTTTTTCCCAGTGTCCCAGTTATCATGTTTGCCTAATGTCCTAGTTATGGGATGGCTTCTATATGTGAAAGATTCTATATTGTCCTAGTATTCTATTTATAGAACCATCTATAGTCATTCTTAATGATAATAAAGGATGTATAAGTAGATTAGGGTTTCCCTCCTGTTTTAATGGCCCTGTGTAAATTTCATTTGAAATATTCTCAAAATTTGAAAACTTGGAATTTAATGGGTCAAAAATGTTTCAAAGCAATATTACTTTGTTGAATTCCAGCCTCATCCCCATTTAGAGATACCTAGTACCACCAAATCCTGAGCCTTATGGGGAAGAATACAGTAGTATAAATTACATTGCTTTTCAACTTGCACCAAGAGTGACATTTTGGATCCAATAAGACATTTATTAAAGACCTTTCTGTCTTCTGACTTTTAGGCTTTGTTGCTCTGACTTTGACATTCTCTGTTTTTATCAGTTTGTCACTTCAAACTCAGGATCTGAGCCCATTTTAGATCCTGTAAAATTGTTTTCCTGTAAAAACTATTTTCCAAATCTCTCCGTATCTGTTTTTGTCAATAGCAACCAACTCTGGCCTCTGGGTCAGAGTTCATTTTGGCATTTTTCATTGTTTCCAATATCTTGCCATTGGATTTTAAATTCTCCTCATTCTTTGAGTGAATATCCTTCAGCTGGGCTCCATTACGCAGGCCTGTAATCCGAGTGAGTCAGGTGGCTGAGGTACAGAGATTGCAAGTTCAAGGCCAGCTTCAGCAATTTAGTGAGGTCCTAAGCAACTTAGCAGGACCCTGTCTCAAAGTAAAAAGGGCTGTGGATGTGGTTCAGTGGTTAAGCACCTCTCAGTTCAGTCACCACTAAAACCCCACCACCACCCAATTTTTTCCCCCATCGAACGTCCTTGGATTAATATCCCTCCCATTTTCTACAACCATTCTTCCAATTTTTATTACCAAACCTGAATCTGGCCACTGGTCAGAGGATTACCAAAATCATGTTTTCATCTGTCATCAGTATTTTTAACAATGCTTTCCTTCTGTTCATTAACATAGAGTAATACTTTCATGTTTGCCAGATGAAATCCAAACCCTTTAAACTTTATTAGCTCTGTCTATAATGATTTTCTGTCTAAAGCTTTCTGATTACTACTCTCTACAAATACTATTCTTTGTTTTTTGTTGTTTGTTTATTCATTTATTTATTTATTTATTTTTGGTACCGGGGATTGGATTCAGGGGCACTCCACCACTGACCGACATCCCCAGCCCTATTTTGTGTTTTATGTAGAGACAGGGTCTCAGTGAGTTGCTCAGTGCCTCGCTATTGCGAGGCTGGCTTTGAACTCGCGATTCTCTTGCCTCAGCTTCCCAAAGTGCTAGGATTACAGGTGTGTGCCACTGCGCCTGGCTTCATTTGATTTTTAATTGGGCATTTTCAAACATGTACAGAAATAGAATAGAATAATGAACACCCATGTTATTATATTAATGTCACCCAGCAATTATCAGCTTATTGCCAATCATTTTTTCTTCTGTATCTCAACCTTGCCCAGATTGTATTGAAGTATAGCCCTATATATGTTTTCATTCATAAATGTGACTTATTGAAAGGTCGTTCTTTTGGGTAACTGACACCATTGTCATACCTAAGGAGAAAAATGGTGATTCTTCAATGTAAAATATTCAGTTCCCTAATTATCTCATAAATATTAGTTTAATTTTATGTGGTTTTTTAATATATTTTTTAATGTTGATGGACCTTTATTTTATTATTTATTGGCAGTTCTGAGAATCAAACCCAGTGCCTCACACATGCTAGGCAAGCACTCTACCACTGAGCCACAACCCCAGCCTCTTTTTTGTTTTTTTGAGACAGGGTCTTACTAAGTTGCTCTCCCTAGCCCAGAACTTGGAATCCTCCTGCCTCAAACTCCTGAGTAGCTAGTAGTACAGACATGTGCCACTATGCCCAGCCATATTGATGTTATTTTGGATTAAAGGTGTACAGGGGAGAATGAAGAAATCTTTATAGGTGGTGTATGTGGTAACTTCTTAAAACCTGGATCTTTTTATTTTTCATAATGAACACATAGCTGGGACAGTTCAAGTTGAATCTAAGTGTCATTTATTTGTTGAAGTAGTCTATTGATTTTAGACAAATGAGCAACATTTTAATGTAGTGTAACACTTTTTCATTTCTTTCTTTCTTTTTTTTTTGGTACTGGGAATTGAACTCAGGGATATTCGGCCACTGAGCCACATCCCCAGCCCTATTTTGTGTTTTATATAGAGACAGGGTCTCACTGAGTTGCTTAGTGCCTCGCCATTGTTGAGGCTGGCTTTGAACTCGCGATTCTCCTATCTCAGCCTCCCTAAGTGCTAGGATTACAGGCATGTGCCACCACGCCCGGCTAACTTTTTCATTTCTTATAAAGCCATTGTTGTTTCCTAAATCTATGTATCTATATTAAATTTATTCTCATCTGTTTACAAAAATAATTTGGAGTAGCATTTGGATAAGGCAAAGGATTATTTAGGGATAATAACTTCAGAATGATACTTGAGAAGTTAGCTAAAAGGAAACTGGGAAAACCTTAAGAGAATCTATTTTCATCTTCATTATTAAGCAATCGTGACTTGTTGCTTTTTAGAATAAATGAATTTTAAAATACTCTTTCCTTTTCCATTTGCTCAGCACAAACACTTTACTGAAGATATTCAAACAAGGCAGTATCGCTCCCTGGAAGTTCTAATAGGATCTGGCTATAATACTCCTGCTGATATTTGGAGCACGGCATGCATGGTAATGTTTTGTACTCCTGGACCTTAACTTGTTTCATACCTTGCCCTGTTTCAGTAGACCAACAAATTGACAAGCAGAAAAAGAACTTATCATAGGAGACTTATCATGGGAAATGTAAATCCTGAGTCCAGAAAAGTCTGAATTAAAAACAATTGCTGCAAAGTTGATTTGGGTTAAATTTCAAATGCCCTTACCCTTATAGGATTGATCTATTTGCAGATAAGGCATACCTGGAAATTGTTTCATTCTGTACAACTCAGCAGCTCCTCAGACATTTTTTTCATCTTTGCAACTCATAAGGCCCAATCAGACATAGATTCATAAATTGCGTGTTTGTCCTTCAAGTGACTGCTCAAGTAGTCAGATTTAGTTGATATTAAAGATTTCCCACAAAGAGACTTATATTGAAAGGTATTTTATCATTTCCTGAGATGGAGTATACCCTTTGAGATCTTTTATCACTGTTTGTACTGTTTGTTTATTGTTTCTCTTCCACAAAGTTATAAACACCATGCTGAAGGGAATCGTGTTTGTTATATATGGCAGGCATGTTTTGAGTGGTTACTTGCAGTGCACTTCTGATAACTACCCAGAGTTCTTACAGACTTGACAGGTTAAGGGCATAGTTCTCCAAAAGACTGCCCTTACTTCAGACCCCTGCCTCAAGCCAAGGGTCCACAAGCCACCTGCTCTTTTGACTAACTTGCTATAATGAATTCAGGGATTCTTAGTACTTCAGAAAACAGTTTCATTATAAAGGATGCAAAATCAATATGAGACACAGGGTGAGGTGAGAGGGAACCAAACATGAAGTGAGTTTTATTGAGCTTTCATGAATTAGGCATGTATGAATCGTTGTACTCAGTCTCCATCCCTGATGATTCTAACGTTGGGAGTGCAGAAAGCCCCAACCCTCTAATCAAATGGCTGGTCTTCCCAACATTTCCAGCCTCCATCCTGAAACTCTCCGGCAGCCTACCGTACCTGTTAGTATAAACTTACATAAGGTGCAAGAGGCCACTGTGAAGAACAAAGGCACTTAGGAGTTCCAAAGTTAGAACACACCCCCCCCCCCAAACTAAGACAAAGACCAGCCTATTTTTATATCACAAGGCTTAATATTTGTGGACCATCCAAGGAATGAATAGAAACATACTAAACTCACTTAACATGCATAGCATTATGAGAAAAACAAAAAAGGACAGATTGGAAGCTCCGGCCTCTTTGAAGTCATAGATTACTTTCATCCCTAAAAAACTTTGTTTTCAAAAGTAGTAGAGTTGCCAGGTGTGATATGCACACCTATAATCACAGCTACGCAGGAGGGTTGCAATTTGATGCCTCAGTAACTTAACAAGACCCTGTCTCAAAAGTAAATGAAATGGCAAGGTGCTAAGCAACTCAGTGAGACCCTGTCTCTACATAAAACACAAAATAGGGCTGGGGATGTGGCTCAGTGGTCGAGTGCCCCCGAGTTCAATCCCCAGTACAAAAAAAAAAATGAGTAAAAAAGTGTGTAACTCAGGTAAGGCACCTCTGATTCAATCCCCAGTACCAAAAAGGAAAAAAACGGTAATAGAGTTACAACCATTGTTATTAATGTGGCATGACCTTCCTTATACAGCACTTTGTTGTAGCATATTTCTCTAAATTTAGATGGTTATCTGAAGTAAAGTAAGTTTCAGAAACGTTGCACAAGTTGAAGGAATATTGGAATAAAATATCGGGCTTCTTTCTTGCTGTTAAAGCTATGTATTTTGAGGAACTTGATTTGAGTTGATTTGCTAGAGAAAAATAGCTAATTTATAGGTAGTACTGATTTTTTTTTTTTTTTTTTTGGTACCAGGGATTGAACTCAGGGGCACTCGACCACTGAGCCACATCCCCAGCCCGATTTTGTGTTTTATGTAGAGACAGGGTCTCACTGAGCTGCCTAGCGCCTCGCTGTTGCTGAGGCTGGCTTTGAACTCACAATTCTCCTCTCTCAGCTTCCCGAAGTGCTGGGATTATAGGCATGTATCACTGCCTGGCTGGTACAGATATTTTTAAAAGGACAATTTGCTAAGATGATTCTTAGGGCTTAGTTGCTGCAAGAAACGAGGATGTTGGTTTTTTTTCTTAGCCCACATTCCTATTTTGCTTGATGGTAGTAGGTCCTGCTTGATTGCTTAACAGTATTTCTTATGTCAGGCTTAAGTAAGGTAAAGGGGCTGAGGATGTAGCTCAGTGATAGAGTGCTTGCCTAGCATGTGTGAGGTACTGGGTTCAATCCTCAGCACCACATAAAAATAAATAGATAAAATAAAGGCATAAAAATACAATAACTTTTTTAAAATGTTTAAAAAAAAAAGAAAGTAGAAGTAGTAGTAAGGTAAAGGACTCACTTAAATGTTGGAATTTTCTTGACCAAGGGATGGCAAGCACTTGCCTGACATGAATCAGTATCATGAAAACTTGAGCCCTGTTTTTTTTGTAATTTTCTCTCATTCTGCCAATAAATACAGGAAATGTTGCTTTAAATTTGTCATAAAGTAAGTAAAAATAAATATTGTAATATCAGAAGTGCTGGAAAGATGGATCATCCTGCATCAAATGCAATTAGCTGATAGAAAGGCTGTGACCCTTTCTGAGAGTTTAAGAAACAAATTCAGAGGTTGCTTTACACATTAGTGATGGAGACAAAGTTAGAATAGGGCAGTTATAAAGAGGGTCAGGACAAAATAGTGTGAAGAACATTAAGAATTAACAATATCAGGCAGGTGCGTTGGCACATCCAGTGGCTAGGGAGGCTGAGGCAGGAGGATCGCCAGTTCAAAGCTAGCCTCAGCAATGGCGAGGCACTAAGCAACTGGTTGAGACCCTGTCTCTAAGTAAAATACAGAATAGGGCTGGGGATGTGGGTCAGTGGTCGAGTGCCCCTGAGTTTAATCCCCGGTAACCACTCCTCACCCCCCCCCCCACACCAAAAATTTAATGATCTCCAAACATTGGGATCAGGGCATAAAGAACATCACTAGTAGGATGAGATTCTTCCTCCCTGTCCTTTGAACATCCTTTCCCCTCCAGCTGTGGGGAAGTAAGTTTATAGTTTCCAGTTAAATCCTTTCTTGCAGCTGTTTCTTTTGTTTTTTTAATTGTCTCTGAAATTCAGAACAGAATTGGTGGGAAACTGAATGTAGCTATACATAGTAAAGAAATAGAGTAAATTGCATATTTTTGTCTGCCCCTGAAGTAGTATGTTTTGGGGAAAAAAACTAGAGAATATAATTTTATTTCCCCTCAGATATTTTAAGCAAGGGAATGGCTCTGGGAAACGGAAAAAGGGGTTTATCCTATTTTATCTATTCAGAACTCTTAAGGCTGCTAAAAGGCCCTAAGCTGTCAGAATCCAAAAGTGCTGTAGTTGACCCATAAAGTTTTTCCTCTGTCATCTCCAATTCCTGATCTGAGCTGCCTGAATGAAAAGGCAAAGAAATAATTGCATTGCACAGTAGCTATTTATGTTTCACCAATGATTGTCACCTTTATTCAGCAGCAATAGGTCATGGTGGTAGGGATAGAATACCATTTTAATGAGTGATATTTTGAGTTATTTTCATGTAATTTCCTGTCTTATACAGTGAAGCCCATGGATTTGCTTTTGCTGTTGTTACTATTGCTGTCACTGCCAGTTTTCTGGTAAACAGAGATATTATAAAATTGTTTAAAATAAAGAATATCTTGTCTCTTGTCTCTCTCACGGAAGATCTTTGCAGCTAGTGTAAGCAGACATTGCTGTCAGTGAAGGGGAAGAACATGGCATTTGCTGAACTCAAGAGATGGAGATGATAAATGCAGAGCTCTCGTAGCAAAGCATTTCTTAATAGGGACGGAAGCCAGGGGAATTGAGAGAAGCAAACATTGCTCTCCAAGGATGATAGAGTTGTAGTTGGTTGACTATAGGTCCTGTATTTTCATTGTAACCCCTGTGAATTACACACAATTAAGGAGGACCATAGGTCCCTGGGGCAAGGTGGACTTCTAATTTGATCATGCATAGCTTCTACAAGTCAGTTCACATAGTTATATGTTGGAATATTTATTTTAGGAATACTTTTATTACCAAAGTAATCAAAAGCTTTAACTCCCAATATATAGCAGTATCTTGTCCTTATTGTTTTTGTTTGAGCCAATTAATGTCAAATTTTAGTAGACTGACTTTCCCTCTTAACTTAAAAGACTTGGTTCTTGGGCATTTTCTATTTTCCCATCAAGTTGCATGGCATCTCCAGCCTCAGCTTCTCTCTACATTTTATCTGGCTTTTTCTGTCCAACTGTATTCTTGACAACTCCATTTGAATATCTAATAAATAGCTTAAATTTTCAAGAGGCTTGTTTGATCCACACATCCTGTTTTTGGAAGTGACCTTCTGTTCACCCACTTAAAAGCTCAAATCCAAAGATTTTTAGGTTGTTAATTCTTTTCTCCTTTTGTTCTGTGCACCAGCAAGTTCTACCTTCGGTATATATCCAGTACCAGTCACTTCTTACCTTTTTCCATTAACCCATTATACCCCAAGTCATCATTGTTAAATTCATAGGCCACTACAGTGGTTCTTAATTCTTTTTTTGCTTTTGTTTTTCTCCCTTTAGGGTACATTCTCTCATAGTAGCCTGAGTGATCTTTGGGTTTGTTTTTGTTTTTGTTTTTGTTTTTGTTTTTGGTACCAGGGATTGAACTCAGGAGCTCTCGACCACTGAGCCACATCCCCGGCCCTATTTTGTGTTTTATGTAGAGACAGGGTCTCACTGAGTTGCTTAGCACCTTGCCATTGCTGAGGCTGGCTTTGAACTCGCAATTCTCCTGTCTCAGCCTCCCAAAGTACTGGGATTATAGGTTTGTGCCACCATGTCCAGCTCTGAGCAATCATTAGTATTAATCAAATCATGTTATTTCCCTGTTTGAAATTCTTGAATTGCATCTATTTTGCTTAGTCAATCCTTTTTTTTTTGGTTGCATCAAGCTCACTCTTACCTTGGGTCCTTTGGACATTCTTTCTCCCTCTTCCTATATAGGTCTTGGCTCAAACATAATCTCCTGACCACTGAATATCCAGTGGTCCGTGTTGTTTTCATTACTATAGTTATCAACATTTTATAGTTTTTAGTATACAGTGTTTCTTTTTTAACTTGGTTTATTCCTATTTTTTTGTTTTGCTTTGTTTTATTGCTGTTAAAAGTGAGATTATTCTCATGATTTCTTTTTTTCAGATAGTTTATTGTTATTGTATAGAAATGCTAGCCAGGTGCAGTGGCACACACCTCTAATCCCAGCACTTTGGGAGGCTGAGACAAGAGAATCGCGAGTTCAAAGCCAGCCTCAGCTAGGGTGAGGCGCTAAGCAACTCAGACCCTGTCTCTACGTAAAATACAAAATAGGGCTGGGGATGTGGCTCAGTGGTCAAGCATCCCTGAGTTCAATCCCCAGTACCCAAAAACAAATGCTACCGATTTTTTTTTTTTTTTTTTTTTGGTCTTTATTTTATTGCTGTGTATGTGGTGCTGAGGATCGAACCCAGGGCCTCATGCACGTGAGGCAAGCGCTCTACCGCTGAGCTACAATCCCAGCCCAAATGCTACCGATTTTTGTGTGTTGATTTTATATCCTGTAATTTTACTAAATTTGTTCTAATAGGTTTTGGTGGAGTCTTTAGGGATGGAGATATGTATATATATATATATATATATATATATATATATACACACACACACGTACGTATAATATACCTGAGGATAATCATGTCATCAGCAAAAACCAACAATTTCGCTTCTTTCTTTCAAATTTGGTTGCTTTTTATTTCATTCCTTTGCCTGATTGCTTTGGCAAACATTTACTGTATTGATTAGAAGTGTCAGAGTGGCTAAATTTGCCTTGTTCCAGATCTTAGAGGAAAGGCTTTTTACCATTGAGTATAATGGTAACTTTGGGTTTCTCATATGTGGCCTATATTCTGTTGAGTTTGCATTCCTCCTGTACCTAATTTGATGAGACTTTTTTTTATCATGAATGGATGTCACGTTTTTTCTTCATCTAATTGGTTTTTGTCCTTTGTTCTGTTAATGTGTTGATTCACATTTATTTATTTGTCTTTGTTGAACCATCCATGCATCCCAGGGATAAATCCATTTGATTATAGTGATGATCTTTTTTAATGTGCTCTCAAATTGTTTGATAGTATTTTGGCATCGTGATTCATTTTTTGCAGTGCTATGGATCAAACTCAGGGCCTAACGTTGCTAGGCAAGTGCTATGCCTCTGAGAAACATCCCCAGCCCAGTAATATTTTCTTAAAGAATTTTGCATATACCTGTATGTTCACTAAGGATATTAGTCTGTAATTCTTTTTCCTGTAATATCCCTTTTCTGGGTTTGGTATCAGGACAATGCTGGCCTCATAAAAGTAGTTTGAGTATATTCCCTCTGCTTCAGTTTTTTTTTTTTTTTTTTTTTTGTGGTACCGGGGATTGAACTCAGGACTCGACCACTGAGCCACATCCCCAGCCCTATTTTGTGTTTTATGTAGAGACAGGGTCTCACTGAGTTGCTTAGTGCCTCACCATTGCTGAGGCTGGCTTTGAACTTGCGATTCTCCTGTCTCAGCCTCCCTAAGTGCTGGGATTACAGGCTTGAGCCACCGCGCCCGGCTTGCTTCAGTTTTTTTTTGGAAGAGTTTGAGGAGGACTGCTATTGTAATTTTAATGTTTTCTAGGCTTCTAGAACCATCAGGTTCTGGGCTTTTCTTTGATGGGAGAGACTCTGTGTTACTGAGTCATTGTCCTTACTTGTTATTAGTCTGTTTCAGGTTTTGAATTTCTTAATGATTCAGTTTCTATAGGTTGTGTGTGTCTAGGGATTCACCCACTTCTGGGTTATCCAGTTTATTGGTATATAAATTATAGTCACTTATGATCCTTTGTATTTCTGTGGTATCAGTTGTTAAATATTTTTTCTTTTCATTTTTTATTTCGAGTCTTTTCTTTTTTCCTTAGTCTAGCTAAAGATTTGTCAATTTTGTGATCTACTTTTTTAAAGCCAGCTTTTAATTTTACATTCTCTATTTCATTTATTTCTGCTTAAATATATTTTTATTTGAGATCTTTGTTGTTCGACATAGGCATTTATTGCTATGAACTTTTTTCTTAGGACTGCTTTTGCTATATCCCATAAGTTTTAATATACATCATTTTTATTTTTAAATTTTATTTGTTTGTTTATTGGGTCCTGAGCATTGAACCCAGGACCTTGCAACTGCTAAGTATATGCTCTACCACTGAGCTACATCCCTAGCCCCCAATAAACACTCTAATTAATATCATATGTATATTTTTTTAACTCTAATTTCTCTATATTTACTGTATGAGATTGAGATTTTGCAAAAGTACCAGTTTCAAAAAGTTGTGATGAGCCGGGCACAGTGGCGCACGCCTATAATCCCAGCACTTTGGGAGTCTGGGGCAGTAGAATCATGAGTTCAAAGCAGGCGCAACAATGGTGAGGCACTAAGCAACTCAGTCAGACCCTGTCTCTACATAAAACACAAAACAGGGCTGGGAATGTGGCTCAGTGGTTGAGTGTCCCTGAGTTCGATCCCTAGTACCAAAAAAAAAAAAAGTTGTGATGAATAAGAAACATTTTTGAGCCAGGCAGTGAGTGGTGCACGCCTGTAATCCCAGCACTTTGGGAGGCTGAGATAGGAGAATCGCGAGTTCAAAGCCAGCCTCAGCAATAGCGAGACACTAAGCAACTCAGTGAGACCTTGTCTCTACATAAAACACAAAATAGGGCTGAGGATGTGGCTCAGTGGTCGAGTGCCCCTGAGTTCAGTCCTCGGTACCAAAAAAAAAGAAACACATTTTTGTTTCTCTGCCAATTGTGGACTATAACCCTTAGGTTATAACAGGTAGAACAGGTATCTGTTCTGTTGGTGTGACTTAGTTTTATAATGAACTGGTATAATATAAAACAAGGTATGCCTAACAAGACACCATTGTGTCCCTGACATTACAGAGACAAGTAATTGATTCCTACAACTATCTTAAAACTTGTAGTTGACCTCACTCTGGGCAGTAGTATAACCAAGTAAGTTTGACAAATTAATACTGGTGAGCCATCAAGACCTAAACTGGGTCTAATTTGAGTGTTCTGAATAAATCCACCCCTCAGTCCTTTTTCTTTTTCTGGGGATTGAACCCATGGTTTCTCTACCACTACATCACCAGCCCCTTTTATTTTTTATTTTGAAATAGGGTCTCTGAGTTGCCCACGCTGACCTCAAACTTATGATCCTCCTGCCTCAGCCTCCCAAATTGCTGGGATTACAGGTGTGCACCACCACACAACTGGCTTGCCCCTCAGTTGAGATTATCTTAGTACCATTGATTGACTTAATCAAAATTGACCTGTCTGCTGTTAGCTTATAACTGTACTTTCAGATCCTTGATGCCGTGTTTTAAAACTGCTATAGTATTATTTTTGAAAAATTCATTTGTAATCGGTGAGAAGTTCATGTGGCCTCATTATCTGGATTGCTGTCTTTCCCATACTGTTAGACATTCCAGAAAAAGCATCTCTTAAAAACCTCTCAGAGGGGGCTGGGGTCGTGGCTCAGTGGTAGAGCACTTGCCTCGCACGCGTGAGGCACTGGGTTCGATCCTCAGCACCACATACAAAATACATACATAAATAAATAGAATAAAGGTTGTTTAAAAAAACAACAACAACAAAAAAAACCTCTCAGAGCCTGTAATCCCAGCAATTAGGGAGGCTGAGACAGGAGAATCACCAGTTCAAAGCCAGCCTCAGCAATGGCGAGGCGCTAAGCAACTCAATGAGACCCTGTCTCTACATAAAACACAAAAAATAGGGCTGGGGATGTAGCTCAGTGGTCGAGTGAGTACCTCTGAGTTCAATCCCCAGTACCAAAAACAAAACCTCTCAAACACTGTCAACAAAAAGTTTTCAGGTCACAGGACACAGTGCCTTTCTTTTCCTAGTTGGTGAGTGCTGACCTCTGCTGGTTACATAAAATACTCCCAATACCCTTGACATTTTAACTTTTTCTGAGTTTCTATAGACCTAGATATTGAAAACTCCATCTGGGACTATTTAGAGAATGTTTTCCACATAAAAGTTAAGAATAAACTTTTTTTTTTTTGTACCAGGGATTGAACTCAGGGGCACTCAGCCACTGAGCCACATCCCCAGCCCTATTTTGTATTTTATTTAGGGACAGGGGTCTCACAGAGTTGCCTAGCGCCTCGCTTCTTGCTGAGGCTGTCTTTGAACTTGGGATCCTCCTGTCATCATCCCCAGCCACTGAGATTACAGGCATGGACCCCCACGCTCAGCTAAGAATAAACTTTTTGTCAATGACTAAAAAGTCATTGATAGATGTCTGAGTATTTAGTTTCGATTTAGGGGGTACAGAATTCTGTTTCTAGCAATGTGAAATTATAACGTAAAAAAAGGGCTCTCTTCTCATGAACAACTTAGTCACTTAGAATTACCTTAATATTCAGGTATGCCCTTCCCTAACCAAAAGGGAAACTCAAGAGGGCTGAATTGCTGGGGTTTTTTTCCTAATGGACACATGATAATTGTGCATTTTTATGGGGTACAGTATGTTGTTTCAATACATGTATACAGTGTATAATCAAATTTGAGCTATGAGCCTATCCCTCACTTCATTTATAATTTCTTTCTGGTAAGAATATTCAGAGTCATCTCCTGTAGCTGTTTTGAAATATACAGTGTGTTATTGTTAATCACAGTCACCCTACTGGCACCAGAATACTGAATTTCTCTTATGCGTAACTTTGTATGCATTGTCCAACCTCCCTCATTCCCTGCTTGATTATTTTTATTTTTGTTTTCTTTTGTTGTTTATTTTTTCCCTATGGAATAGTCTGTACATCAGTAAAAATAGCTTTCTCCTTTTTTCTATTTTATTAAGATACAAATGTGGAAGAAAAGTTCTTTAGGTATAATATTTAAAAAGATTTGTTTTAAAAAAATGGTCATCTATAGATTTTTTCCAAGAAAAAATTTCTTGAGTCAAATAGCAATAAGCTTTTTTCAAATGCATTCTTTTTTTCTAATGCTTCATATGCTGTCCTCTTTTTCTTAGGCCTTTGAATTGGCCACAGGTGACTATTTGTTTGAACCTCATTCAGGGGAAGAATATACTCGAGATGAAGGTGAGTTCCCTTAGCCAAAGATGTCTGTGCATGACAATTTACTTTCCACATGTGGCTAACATCATTTGTTCACACCCAAAAGCCCTAGTAATCTTGTTAGTGTATTAAGTATGTATAAGTACCAGAAAAGGTAGAAATTTTAAGAAATATATCAGATATACTAGATATTTTATGAAAGATACTAAAGAGCTGTAACAGATGGTTGGCATAAGACCACAACTGGTTAAATGAAAACTTATTAAATAGATAATTTTTTATTCAACATCTAGTTAATTTCCTTTGTAGGTCAATGACTTGTTCTTTAACCAGTTTGTATAACTGTTCATAAACCTGTTCTCAGCTGTGCCTTCAACTTTATTTGGAAGTCAGTAATAATTCATTTACAAATACTATGTGACTACAGATACTATCCTATTTACATAATTCTACAATACTTAGCCTCCTTTTCATTTTTCTGAAATCTAACTTTTTATTTTTCTTTTTAAGTGATACTAATGTTTAGAAGGCCCCTTAAAACACAAAATAAAATTGATGTAAATTTTCCAGTACCCTGTAAGGAAAGCCCACATTCATGTGCTTCATCCATAAGGCTATGGAAGCAGACAACTGTATATGTCTTTTTGTTTTCTATCCTGGTGATATCCAAATAACTAGATGAGTTAATAAACTGAATGAAAAATGATTAGAAGCTGGGCACAGTGGCACACGCCTGTAATCCCAGTGGCTCAGGGGGCTGAGAGAGGAGGATTGTGAGCTCAAAGCCAACCTCAGCAATTTAGTAAGGCCCTATGCAACTCAGCAAGACCCTGTCTCTAAATAAAATATAATAAAAAGAGCTGGGGATATGGCTTAGTGTTTAAGTGTCCCTGGGTTCAATCTCTGGTACCAAAAAAAAAAAAAAAATGAGGGACTAGGAATATGGTTCAGTGGTAGTGCACTTGCCTAACATGCCCAATACTCTGGGTTTAGTTCCTAGCACTAAAGAAAGAAAAAAATGCTTACTGTGTTTTTGTTGTTGTTGTTTGTTTGTTTGTTTTGCTTTGCTTTTGGTGCTATTCAATCAGTGTGTGTTTTGTTTTCAGGATTAATGAGGATTAGTTTAAGGGAGCACTTAGCTCAGCCCAGTGTGGAGAACATGCCCTTCACTGGCTCTGCTTTCCTCTAGGTTTTGGGAAATCACGTTTTATGTTCTATGGAACCAAGAATGCTCTCTATTTCTCAGTGTAGTCTCCTCAGGTTTTCATAAGCATTGTTAGTACAACCTGCTAATATTCCTAACATAATATTCCCATTTGGAAAAAGATGTGCTAGTTCCCATAGCCAACTAACTGTTTTGATTAGTACAGTTTGGACACTTTTTAAAAATGTATGTCCCTTGTAAGAAAATACTATAACGGGGGCTGGGGTTGTGGCGCAGTGGTAGCATGCTCGCCTAGCATGCGGGAGGCACTGGGTTCGATCCTCAGCACCACATAAAAATAAAATGAAGATATTGTATCCACCTACAACTAAAAAATAAATATTAAAAAAAAAAAGAAAAAGAAAATACTATAACAACTGCCCATGTACCCACTTGATTTTCCTCTGTTCTCCCCCGAGTCCCCGAATTGTAAGTTTTGTGTTATAGGTTTATAGTGTTTATGAAATGTCCTAGTATATCTATTTGGAGATCAGTAATTTTTTTTCTCTTTACTTTCCTAGAGTCCCTATTAATACTAGTATTTAGTACAGAACACACATAGTAAGTGGATAGAATCATATTGAGTAGTACCTTAAGCCATTAAATTGAAAAACTGAAATATGTGAAAACTCCCAAGAGATAAGAGAGAACCATCTTTCCTAGATATTTAGATCATAACTTATTTCTTTCTGCACAAGTCAGTACTGATAATCATTAGGTCAAAGCTCAACCCCTCTGTACTTATCCTCTGCATTTTGCCCCATGAGAGCAGAAAAAAAGCAAACCCTTAATCCTGACTGTGTATGTAAAGTTACCAGTCATGGTAGGACTGGGGCCTAAAAGAGAATGTCCTCTTATTATTGTTGACATTCCACAGCCGTAACTCCTGGGATAGTACTTTATAAATTCACGTATTGTGTATGTCAATCCTGTGATTAATTGAAACGCCAAACATAGGTTGCTGGAATTGAATATAAAATAACAGTTTCAAGGGCAAAATAATTCCATGGTATATAGAGCCAGTGCTTTGCTTCAATGTTTAAGACAAACTAAGCTAGTTATTCTTTGATATTCTCTTTGGTTGTTGTTGAATTATATGTATAAAGACATTTATTTGTAGGTTCTGCCTAAAATTGTCAGAAATTTCTTGGCAGTCATGTACTTGTTACTAGACCATAAACTTAGTCAAAACTGCTCAGAGGTTGTAATGAATTGGTGAATGTAAAGTCCTTTTTTAATACCAGTAGATCTTTTACATGAGAAAGAGATAAGGCCTGAGACCTGCAAGATTCCCAGATAATACTGATATCTCTAACATGTTATGGTATTAAATGACTCCTTTTACCCCTTAATAAGTCTATAACTACATAATTAAAGGCATTTATAAAAGCGTTTTTCCAGTTATGAGCCACTGTTCTGTTAAATCTCTTCATAGACTTAGTTTCTGTCACTTGAAAAGTGAGAATAGTAGGATAGCTGCCTAGAAGTTTGAGTACTGCCTGGTGGCAGTGGTCACAATCTATAGGACATTTTAGTAGCCTACAGTCAAGTAGCTATATTTTAAAATGTTTGTGCTAATTTAAAAGTGATTTAGGAAAAAGAAAAGCTCTAGGCTAGATATGACAAGATATAAGTTGTCATTATACTTTATAGCTCTTTTAGCCCTAAAGCTTCAAGTAGGCCATTTAGTTCAAGTTCCATTTCTGTCTTTAAAATGTGGCATTAATCTTTAGCCTATTTTTACAGGGTGACTGTAAATACTCAAGTCATATGTGAGGACTTTGTCGTGAACATTCCTAGAGAAGATGTTTTAGTCCTTGAAGCTCAGAACTGTATTATGTATAAATAACAGTTCTAGAATACCTGAAGCAAATTGGCATGCTTTTTTACCTTACCTGAAGAACCTACCTGAACCTAGATAGAGACAAACTAAAAAGTATAAAGTTACAGCCAGGCGCGGTGGCTCAAGCCTGTAATCCCAGCACTTTGGGAGGCTGAGACAGGAGAATCGCGAGTTCAAAGCCAGCCTCAGCAACGACGAGGCACTCAGCAACTCAGTGAGACCCTGTCTCTACATAAAACACAAAATAGGGCTGGGGATGTGGCTCAGTGGTTGAGTGCCCCTGAGTTCAATCCCCAGTACCAAAAAAAATTTATATATATATATATATCATTGGTTTTATTTATATTTACTTTGAAACACTTAGTCCTTTAAAAAGCTATTCATAGGGGAAAAATCTCTTTAACAACTTGTCCTTCATCCTGTTCTTCTTACCCTTCTATTTTAGACCACATTGCGCACATTATAGAGCTGATAGGCAGAATTCCAAGACGCTTTGCCCTCAGTGGGAAATATTCACAGGACTTCTTCAATCGCAGAGGTAGTATTGTTAAAATGAGTTTCCATCTAGGCCCCAGGGATGCAACTTCAGGAAACAGAGCATTCACACCAAGACTGTTTTAGTTATCACTCAAGTCCCACTGGAGTGGGTACCCAATGTTTTTATGATATTCTGGATTCTCCATTAGATGGATAGAGTCCACCTCTTCCCATTTAGGACAGAAAGCAAGCTTGAAATGCTTTACAAAGAGGTGTGCATGCTACTCTTTCTGCCAGTTTATAGAGCTGCATTTGTTACTCCTGTTATGTATGTCTTTTTTTCCCCCCTCTTGAAATGTTTGAAACATACAGATCACATTGCATTGATCATAGAACTTCTGGGGAAGGTGCCTCGCAAGCTCATTGTGGCAGGAAAATATTCCAAGGAATTTTTCACCAAAAAAGGTAAAACAAATGTGTTTGTTCCCAGACATTAAGGGGGCAAAAGTACTTAAAAATGAAAAGGTAAGTACAGATGGTTACATATTTCCACTATCCCACAAAAAGGTTGGCTTACCTTGAATGCTGATCTGTAACTTAGCGGAGAGGTAAATAGTCAAAAGCAGAGACTAGAGTTGAGTATCCAATCCCAGCTTTTCCACTAGCTGTGTGACTTTGAACACAACCTTGCTGTGCATCAATATGCTAATTCCTAACTAGGGAAGATAATAAGTTATCCTTTCTGTTAAATTAGTTAATATGTGATTACTTCTGCTGCAGCACTGCTGGGAAATGGACAGATTTTTGCTGGTGTTTGGTCTACAAACTGCCAAAGAGCAAGTGGTTCAGTTTAAGCTTTTTATGAGCAGGAACTATATCTCACTTGTCTTTGTTTCCCAGTAATGCTTAACACAATCACCCAGACACATAAGTTTGTTATTACATATTAATGAAAGAAACAGATAAAACTCTAGCTTTGAATTTTTGACTTGATCGTGTATTTCTTATGCATTCCAAATAAAACTGAAATATGAAAAGCTAACCTAGAAGCATCTAGAATACTCTCTGGCCTGTTTTTCTACATTGTGCCGTGGTCCCCTTTTTATCACAACTTCTACACAGATGCTGGGAAAAATTATTTTTTCAGCCCTTGACAGGAGGCATCCTCAGAATCATTACTGTTTCTTAAACAACTTTTTGGGTGTAAAAATGGGGAAATTCTTATAAGGGTTCTTCCTTGTATGCAAAGTAAGAAGGTATGCAAATGTAATTGAATAGGCACTTACTGCCCACAGAAAAGACTCCACGTAAGTGTCATATATGAAAAAGTACTTAGTAGCACTTACCTTAATAAGTCATTAATAATTGACTATATTTTCTAAACTGTCACTTCAGTGGGTGCAGTGGTACATGCCTATAATTTCAGCTTCTCAGGAGGCTAAAGTTAGGAGGATCACTTGATCCCAGGATATTGAGGCCAGCTCTTGAGCACCATATAGCAAAACCTCCATCTCCCCGACAAAGAAAGTGTCTTTAAAAAAAATTGTCACTTCAGGGCTGCATGTGTAGGTCATTGGTGTGTGCTTGCCTGTCACACACAAGGCCCAGGGTTTGATCTCATCCATTGCAAAAAGTGTCACTTTAAAAAAACAACTAATTAGATTGAGGTTTTTGAGTATGGTGCTACTATATGTGAAACTATGTCAGGTGTGTTCTTTTAGTTTTGTTGCTTTTACATATGTTTGCTGTGGTATTAGCTCCTTATTTTTAAATCACTAATTCATTTTGAAGCAACGTTTTCTAGACTATTGAGCTAAGAAAAAGTATAAACAAGTTGGGTGTAGTGGTACACACCCATAATTCCAGCTACTTGGGAGGCTGAGGCAGGAGGATCATGAGTTCAAGGCCAGCCTGGGTGACTTAGGGAGACCCTATCTCAAAATCAGAAAAATAAAAAGAAGTGGGTGTGTGGCTCAGTGGTAGAGTACTTGCCTAGCATGTGTGAGGCTCTCAGTCTGATTCCCAGTACTGAAAAAAGAAAGAGTACAAGCAAATTGTTCTTAAGGTGTAGACCTGAATATCTGAGTATACAGACATTTAGTATTCATTTTAGTGAATAACTAGTTTCTGTTGAGGTATATCCAGTTTGAGAGCAAAACAAACCTGAAATTAGGGAGAAAACAAATCATCTTAAATTTTTAGTACCTTATGAAAAATAGAAGCACTTCGTTTCAAGATTAGAAAAGTGCTTTGTGAATGGGACATTAGTTTCTGATTGCAAAGTTTGATTCTTTGTAGACTACCTGGATTAGTCCCTGGATTGTCACATTGTCACTTGTCAATGTTCGTCAGTTTCTTTTGTACTGTCTTCACCACAGGTGACCTGAAACACATCACGAAGCTGAAACCCTGGGGCCTTTTTGAAGTTCTAGTGGAGAAGTATGAGTGGTCTCAGGAAGAGGCAGCTGGCTTCACAGATTTCTTACTGCCCATGTTGGAGCTCATCCCTGAGAAGAGAGCCACTGCTGCCGAGTGTCTCCGGCATCCTTGGCTCAACTCCTAAGTCCCTGCCCAGCACTGCAGCAGAGATCACCACACTGACCACCCCACCAACTCCCAAGCATTTCCCTCTTTTCAGGGCGAAGCTCTTTCTTCAAGGGTTTCTAGATTTTTCTTTTTCTTTTCTTTTTTTTCCCTTTAATCCACCATGTTCATTTGGGTTTGCTTACTTGACCCTGTGGAGATCCCCACAGCCATTGGGCATCCTAGGTGAATTTGGCCTTCAGGGCTCTGCCAAAGACTAATGGACTAAAAATGTGAAATAGCCTCTTGGCCTATACCCTTGCCTTTCCATTACAGCATCCTTCAAATTATAATCACCCTTTTTAAAAAGAGCCTTGAAAATACATGAGCCCATCTTTTTATTCATTGACTCTACGAGTCAAATTTTCTAGAGCATATCCTGTTGCCAGCATAAGGATGAGGAGGGAAAGGGTATTCATTCTGTGTACAGCAGAGACATTAAACTTGCTGTATCCAGGCTGCATCATCTTCCTGGATTGTTTCTGTTGTTTTCTATGTTATTTTTCCTGCGACTTTTAATCTACTACCTTTTTAAATGAGATGTATAAACACCAAATTTGGGTACCATATTATCACGATTCAAAGCACTGTCATATTCCTTTCATCCTTTAATAACTCCAAGATCCTCAAATCTTCGTCTGATTTTTAACGTAAACAAATGGAACCATTGAGTAAGTTTCTTGAGAACCTCAAATGTTCTGCAAATAGTCTTTTCCTATGTGTCCTCTGTTACCCTAAGAGCAGAATTGCTTTGATTGGCAGTTAACATTTTTTGGGTTTTTGTTTTTGTTTTGTTTTGTTTTGGGTTTTGATTTTTTTCTTTTCTTTTTTTAAATTCCTGTCTGGCACTTGACTCATTGTACTTGAGTTATAGCCTATAAACTAAAGGATCAGGGTGACTCCAGAAAGAAGATCTGAGTTTCAGAGCTTTCCCATCTAAAGAGAAAATGCCTAGAGTTCTGATTCTTTACCAAATAGTTCTCTGCTTTTATTTATAGCTTTTTCTTTACCTTGCCCAAAGTTCTGGCTTTGAGTAGTTTCCCTGTGTCTTTGTTGTTCTTGTTTCTCAGAGGCTTGGGGTCTTTAATGAAACCCTGGAGAAAAGAACTAAGGGGAAGGGTGGGATGGCACTTTTTCATTGGCTTTTTTTCCCCCTGTTGGTTTTTTAAGATTAACCATTCTCTGCTGCTATTTCCTTGCATAATGTAAGTTTTTAACTGCAATTTTGAGATGATTGAAATGTACTTGAGGCTTTTTTTCCCCCCTTCTCTATTTGAAAAGGCTTTGTTTGTGAATTTTATTTTAGGATTGACCTCTCCTAGACTTGCCCTAAAAACATCACATATTTCTTGGGTAATATGAGCAGCAAAAGAGGGAGGATTGGGGTCAAGCCACTTATTCAGCATGGACCAAGTAGGCCTTGGGGATTACAGCATTCTCCAGAAGTGGCTTTAGAACTCTAATTTGCAGAAAGTCAAGGAGGTGCAACTCAAGGCTCTACTAGCAAGCAACCTATGAAAATGTTGGATGTCTGCCTTTTTGTATGGAAGATTGTTTCAGTCATTTACCCACCAACAGTGACAAAGGAAAAAAATGTCATTATGCAATCCACTTAACTCATAACCTTATTATTCTGAGGAACTATCCAGCTACTCATCGGATCCTTGATTGGTTACTCCTGAAATCAGACATGTTCCTGTAGAAAGAATTTTAAGTCACATTGTCTATGCACATATCAAGAATAAAGAACTTGTATCAAACAACGGCAGGGAAATCCTTCAGCAGTTCTAATCCATTTTGGGTTTTCAGCTATATTTACATCTAAAGCAATAGTAGACTTACCTGAAATCTCTTCTACATTGTAAAACCAATCGTGGAATTCAGGAATTCTGGTGATATTAAGGTGAAATAACCAAAAAACACACAAGCAAACAGAAGGCCCCTTTTTAACAATTGATGGGAAATTTTAATAGAACATGTAACTTCATTTTGGAAATGTTTCCCAGCAAATAAGGGCTTTTTTCCCCCTACCATTTAAAGAGCCAGATGAATTAGAAGATCTGGAAAGTGGCAGCTGTGGAACTTGATCTTCTAAGTACTTCGTGAACTTTTATTGAGCTTAATCATAATACTGTCAAATTACCATGATCCCAGGAAAGGATTTCTATTTGCTGTTAAAAATAAAGCCCTGATACATTTTTATTCTTTCTACTGAGTGCATTGTCTGTTTTCTTAATAAGTGCAGTACAATAAATTATTTAATAACCTACATGTTTCCAGAAATTTCTGTTCATTTGTTGCCCAAGTTGGTCTGACTGAACAGTTGGAGGAAAAGATTGGTTGAATGTGCTTGTTGAGTTTAAATTGGCACTGAAACTGTACAGTGGAACACCTGCCAGTTGTGGGGTTTGTAGTTTTGCTTCTAGCTTTTAATTGTGAAATTAGAGCACATTTTGGAGAATTATAAGAAAATTATTTCCTGCATCCAGTAGTGTTTTCTCATAACATTTGTAGGGTTTTTTTCTCAAATTAATAGTGCAGTATGTGTAAAATGTAGCGAACTCTTACTAAGTCATTGGCATGATATTCATTATTATTACACACAGGTTTTCATATACTTGTCTGATTGACTTTTCAGGATAAAAATCTTAGAAATGGAATATCTGGGCCAGAGAGTGGACACATTCCACCCCCAGCCCTCATACAGGGTATCAAACCAAAGGTGCTCTACCG
Source organism: Geosciurus inauris (assembly GCA_004024805.1). Classification (NCBI taxonomy): domain Eukaryota; kingdom Metazoa; phylum Chordata; class Mammalia; order Rodentia; family Sciuridae; genus Geosciurus; species Geosciurus inauris. The sequence goes on along the minus strand of PVHX01008213.1, from coordinate 2,991 downwards.
CTGAGTTACATCCCTACTTATTTTGAGATGGGATCTTCCTAAATTGCCTTGGCCGGTCTCAAACTTGAAATCCTCTCACCTCAGCCTACTGAGTCAGTAGGTTTACAGGCATGTGCCACTTCCCTTAGCTAAATTTTTTAAAAGTCTTTTTAATTAAAAAGCCAGGTTTCTTAGATTATTTTTCTGTATACTAACAAGCATGTGAATGGGCCTATTATAATCTCATTTATTCTTAATAAGCTAGTTTGCCCCAAAAGAAGGAATACCTTGTTTTATGCTTTTTTTTTTGGGGGGGGGGGTGCCAGGTATTGAACTCGGGGGCACTCAACCACTGAGCCACATCCCCAGCCCTATTTTGTGTTTTATGTAGAGACAGGGTCTCACTGGGTTGCTTAGCACCTCACTGTCCGTGAGGCTGGCTTTTTTTTTTTTTTTGTAGATGGATACAATATCTTTATTTTTATGTGGTGCTGAGGATCGAACCCAGTGCCTCACGCATGCAAGGCAAGCGCTCTACCACTGAGCCACAATCCCAGGTCCCACTGAGGCTGGCTTTAAACTCGTGATTCTCCTGTCTCAGCCTCCCAAAGTGCTGGGATTACAGGCGTGTGCCACCACCCCCAGCTTGTTTTATGCATTTTGGATTATTGGTGAGGCAAACAGTTGTCTCATGGGTTTTACTGGCCATTTTACACTTTTTGTGTTTTTTCATAAATTTCCTAGCTTTGCTTTGGAGTGCTTCCCTATTTGATGACTTGGTTAGGATTTGTTGTACACTAAAGCTAATAGATTTTTGTCATTTTTCCTTTACATATTTACTGAGGTTTTAATTTGCCTTATGTTTTTATTTGTGGCCTATTGTTGGTACTGGGGATTGAACCCAGAGGCACTTTATCCCACACACACGCTTTTTTTTTTTTTTTTTTTTTTTTTTTTTTTTTTTTTTTTGGCTACCTCACCTAAGTTGCTTAGAGCCTCAGCCTTCCAAGTCACTGAGATTACAGGTGTGCACCAGTTTTTATGGCCTTTTTTAGTGTTATGTGTAGAAAGCCCTTTTCCACCTACCTCTGAACTGCATAAATCTAGTTAATGTTGTAATTATGTGATACTTAAGACGTGTGTTTATAATGTTGACCAGAGTATAACATTGAGATTCATCATACCAAGACTTACCAGGCTAACCAATCAAGGCAGTACCTCTAATCCTGCGTTAAATGTATGAACCTCTAGATTTAGGGAAACCCATACAAAAGCCTACAGCTGTCTTTCAAATCAAAACAGCAAACTAAGAGTCTACAGGAAAGTCACAGTTGCTCCAGAGCAGGCTTCATTACTGTCCTTTCCCTTTTTTGTCCCACCTCTGTACTAGGGATTGAACCCAAGGGGAAATAACCACTGAAATATATTCCCAGCCCTTTTTTGTATTTATTTACAGACATGGTCTTGCTAAATTACTGAAGCTGGCTTTGAACTTGCAACCCTCCTGCCTCAGCCTCCCAAACCACTGGGATCATAGTCGTGTCACTGCACTGGGCTTTTTTGTTCTTTTTTTGGAACCATGTAGAATCTTCAAGGTCAGCTTTATGAAGAAAGTGCTAAAGTGGTGATATTCTTATAATACATCTGAAATTCTGCTCACTTGAAAACAAAGCCTTAGGACACAAGAGCTTGAATAATCAATGTCTTGGGAGTTGGCAAAGCATTGGTAACAATCTAAAATGTTAATATAGAAAGATAACTATAAATCTCAATAGGAAGTTTGTTTTTGTGTCACTGAAGATGTTGAAAGTTGGAGTTAACTATGCATAATATGCATTTTTAAATTCTTGGAGCGATATTAATTCAGACATTACAGTTTAAAAGGAAGAAAGTTTGTGTTTAGAAATGTTAGCCAAGGAATTATGTAAATTTACTTTAGTAATCTGGTGCTGTCTATAGAATGCACCATTCCTTGTATATGTCTAGTTTAATTTTAATTTTTTTTTTTTTTTTTTTTTTGGTACAGGGGATTGAACTCGGGGGCACTCGACCACTGAGCCACATCCCCAGCCCGATTTTGTGTTTTATGTAGACACAGGGTCTCACCGAGTTGCTTAGCGCCTCGCCGTTGCTGAGGATGGCTTTGAACTCACGATTCTCTTGTCTCATCCTCCCTAAGTGCTGGAATTACAGGCATACACCACTGCGCCCGGCTAGTTTAATTTTATATCTTCCTAAATTGAAATTTCATCATAATCTCCCTCTTGTCCTTAATTCAGATCTAGTTTGACCCATTTTAATATAGTAAAAGTTTATGCCCTCAAAATGGCAGAACTATACTTTTATAGAAGTGAGTGTGTTAACATCCAGCAATTTGAACTATGTTCATAGTTGTGTCACTAAGCACTGCATTGGTTGCTTTGGACTTGCTAGGTGTTGAGGAGAGTAGTGAATGTTGGAAATATAATAGGTCCTATATACGTCCTCTAAAGTTGGATAACAGTAAATTTTCAGAATTTGAGCTCTTCTGCTTTTCATCTTTATCAGCTTATCACAAAACAAACATGTAAGGCATGTAAAACATCACCATGTAAGGCTAACCAGAAAGTAACCTTTGTTCCAATAAAGCATTCTGATAAATGCCCATTTTGGCAGAAAATTAACTGAATAATTGAAAAACAACTTTTCAAAAAGCCCCAATGATTCCTACCTTCTGGTACTCATCCCCTGTTTAAGTGGGCTTTCCTGGAGTGTGGGCTTGGCTTTGTGACAGTTGGGGCTGCTTACTTGGAAACTGGCACCACAGCCATCTCTACACCCCCCTCAAACAGGCAAACCAGAAGTGAGAAAGGAACAAGATAATTTGGTAAGAAGTACAATTTCACTGATTTTTATCCTAATGCACTTTTTTTTTTTCTTTTTTTTGGTACCGGAGATTGAACTCAGGGGCACTCGACCCCTGAGCCACATCCCCAGCCCTATTTTGTGTTTTATGTAGAGACAGGGTCTCAC